>OY744544.1:72084722-72099722 GCA_963556195.1 Sepiola atlantica
TCAACGTAGATCCGCCCCTGGTCACAAGGTAGAGAGATGAAGAGAGAAAGAGAGAGAGAGAGAGAGAGAGAGAGAGAGAGAGAGAGAGAGAGAAGAAAGAAAAAAGGGAGAGCGGGGGAAAAGAGAGAGCAAGATAAACAGAGAGAGAGAGAGAGAGAGAACAAGAGCAAGAGAAAGAGAGAGCGAGCAAAAGAAAGAGAGAGAGGGAACGAGAATGTGCAAGGGAAAGAAAGCGAGCAAGAGAAAGAGCACATGAGTGAGAGAAAGAGAGAGAGAGAGAGAGAGAGAGAGAGAGAGAGAGAGTGTATGTGAACGAACAAGAGAAAGAGAGGGCGAGAGAAAGGGCACGAGGAGAGCAAGAGACAGAGAACGAACAAGAGAAAGGGAGAAAGAGAAAGAGAGAGAAAGAGAGTGTGCGTGTGAACGAACAAGAGAAAGATAGCAAGAAAGAGAGAGAGAGAGAGAGAGAAAGCAAGAGAAAGATATATATATATATATATATATATATATATATATATATAGATAGATAGATAGATAGATATGCATGCACACGTGAATATACAATTAGCAAACTATAGAGGCGGTGGGCAAGGGGAGGGGGGGACTAATAACTAGACCAAACTAAAAAGGCTATAATTATTTATCATATGTTTGTAGACTTTTAAAAAAAATAGAAGAGGAAATTCTTCAACTGTCTTTTAACCATAAATTATTTAGATATAGACTTAAACACATGTATACATCACGTGTGTTACTCGACTAACAATGATCAATTTCTTGACATTCGAAAAATAAAATATGCTCGACGTACCCGTGACCCGTTGGGTCACAAGCACTATTTGTTCTTTTTGATTGCATTCGAAAATGAACTATGATATATCTGGGGACGAGTGATGAAAGTGAAAATATTCTAATAATAAGGAGATGTAGTTTGCTTGAAGTGTCGGATAGCGGGAGGGGGGTGGGACGCAGAGAGTATTAGATAGCCCTAAAGAGGTGGGGGGAGCTAAGAGCAGAAGTAAAAACGACGTCACTTCCGTTGCAGAGTCCCTTTGTTCTTCTGTTCCTGACATTCAAACGAGTGAGACATGAAATAGCGAGGTCCCTGCATACGGCAGGCGGGTATGAGGCGAATAGTCCGAAAATAGCCTAATTAACTGTATCCCCACCACCACATCATCACACCATTGCGTCCTGTCGAAGTTATATATGTGATTTAAGAATAAACATATTTAAAACCAAAATCCAGAGTCCAGTTCTCCATTGTGTCATGTGCTTAAATTACCAGTTCCACAGGTGACGGACATAAAGTGGTTGAATAACGAGCACAACACAACACGGCGAAATCAACCAGCGGCAGCCGTCCTGAGTATTGACGGGAACACGTAAGCAGAGTAAGCAACATCTGCGATTTCAGCAATATACATACATGCACATTCCAATGCATAACAGAAGCAGTGCATGTAATATGCATATAGAGGAAATCTATCAGAATGCAAGAAGTGGCAATATGTCGGTGTTAGGAAGGGGGGCGAAAATGAAGAAATTTAAAAAATTATAGCAAATCTTACTTGTTTAGTTAAAACTTCTACACAGTAATATAATGTGTATGACCGTGTTCCATAACATATTTCGAGGTAAAAACCTCTTTATCAAATTGAAACATCCACCATTTGATAAAGAGGTTTCTACCTCGAAATATATTATGGAACACGGTTACACACATTAGATCATCGTGTAGAAGTTTTAAATAAACAAGTAAGATTTAATATAATTTTTTTTAAAAGCTTCGTTTTTGTCCTCCTTTTCAACACCAACATATGTCTCCTTTCTATAATAGACTAGCAGGGCTACCTAGCGTTGCTCGGGACAAAAGTGTAACATATTTCTACTAAAACTTCTCTCTCTCTCACTATAAAAAAAGATTTTAATTAAAAAAAAAATCACTTTATTTTCCTTCTCAACACAGACATATTTCCATTATTTATTTATTTTTTTAATGAAAATCACTCCAGACAAGACATGAAGCCACTTGATGTAAGGAGCTAACAAGAACGAAATATGATTGTCGCAAAGACAGGAGATGCCTATTGTCTTCCCGGAGAGTTTTATACATAGGATATAAATTTCATCAAAAATAGGATATATTTGTAATTTTAAAGGAGGGTAGGCCTCCATAGCTCTCTTAGATTAGTAGGGTACTTAAAGATTCGGGACAACTACAATGTACTTTTTCACTATGTTCATAACACTATATTTCTTTCTTTCTTTTTACTGCCCCCTCTTACCATTTCGCCCCCTAATAGAGGCGGAAGAAGCTTAAATGTTGAAGAACTCTGAATTAGTGTCATATACATTAAGGTCGATATACGTATTTGAAGTTTTAAGAAGTTTGTGTCCAAATGGGTCACTTAGAAGTGGGGGCACGTAGATATTCGGCACATAGAGGGTAAAAGAGATTCGGGACCACTTCCATTGTCTTCCCCACAAAGAAAACAAAGAAAAACAAATGAAACAACAAAAGAAAAGGAAATAAAAATAATTTTTTACAGGCAAGGCAAGTCTGGATTATATTCCGTACATATCATCACTTTTTTTATACCGATGGAGCTGTTTACTCTTATAGGTATAAGAAAAAAAATTATGATGATTAGTACTGAGTGTAATCCAGGCTTGACTTGCCTGAAAATTCCTTTTTTATTTATATATATATATATATATATATATATATATATATATATATATAATATGAAACTAAAAGTATACTTTTAGTGGATAGAACCTATAGTGAAATGGTTTAAGCTCAATATATCAAATGATGATAAGATTTTAATCTTTGAAGGAAAGAATAATAAACATATTTTTACCGAGTACACCTTGCATTGAACAATCGAAGTTGAAATAAATTTGTCATTCGTACATGTTTATCCCTCTTCTTTCATCTATCTTTATATATATATATATATATATATATATATATATATATATATATATATAGTAAGCAATGAAAATATATATGGCAATCAAGCTACACAGAGGCTCCCGTGTTTATTCCCCGGGGGGAATCGTCAGGCTGAATGCCATTTAAATGGCATTTAGCCTGACGATTCCCCCCGGGGATGAAACACGGGAGCCTCTGTGTAGCTTGATTGCCATATATATTTTCATTGCTTACTACCTAGCTCTACTTACGTATCGAGCACTGTTGAAGTAAATACTGAAAACAGACACATAAAAAATGATATCTCCTTATAATATTTTATGTGGATACATGAAGTACTAATATATATATATATATATATATATATATATATATATATATATATATATATATATATATATATATATATATACGCATACAACAAAGTAAAATAAATAAATAAATAAAAATAAAAAAGTTAAAATTGTAAGATAAAAATATAGAAAATATAAATACAAACTCAAAACAAAAATAAAAATAAGGAAGTTAAGAAAATAAAGAAGATAAAACGGTCAACAAGCTCTTACTTATATAGACCTCGCTTTTCCCGTTTAAGTCTGTTATAGATATATACACAGGCTAGCACATACATAGACACCCCCACACACACACATCCACACACACACAGACACATATATATATATATATAAGTATCTATATATATATATAAGTATCTATATATATATATAAGTATCTATACACATATTTACAACTGTACACCCATATATATGTACACATATACACACAATCATGCGCATATATATACACACACACATATGCATACAAATACATACACACCCGTATACACGCATAACTGATCATTTGATCTACACCATTTTAAATTTCTGTAAATACAGATAACTTGTGTCTGCATATTTTTCCATTGATCCTGTCAAGGAAAAATATGCAGAAACAACATCTGTAATATATATATATATATATATATATATATATATATATATGGGAAGAGAAGGATGAAGGTAATCCGACGTGATGGTAAAATGAAAAAGGAAAACCAAAAACTGGATGTTTTTTATGTGTACATCAACGTTTCGTCTTTATTTATAAGACTTCATCAGGATGATGATATAGGGAAAAGATATCATGCAAGCACAGATACATGTAGGGTAGACATGTTGGGAAGAAAAATAAAATAAAATGAAAAATAATGGCAGCGTCTTGCTGGACGTCCGTACTTGTTAGAGAATGAAAATGAGTGGGAGAAAAAAGGGGAAGGGTGGAGGGAGCAAGGACTACTGTGGCTGGCGATGAGAGAAAGAGGTGGGGGATGAGCAGGGGTAAAATGGATGGCAGAGAGAGATTGGAGGAATGTATCTGTGCTTGCATGATATCTTTTCCCTATATCATCATCCTGATGAAGTCTTATAAATAAAGACGAAACGTTGATGTACACATAAAAAACATCCAGTTTTTGGTTTTCCTTTTTCATTTTACCATATATATATATATATATATATATATATATATATATATATATATAAAATGAAGTAACACGGTATCATATAATCGCCGGAGCGATAATTTATTTCGACCCTTCAGCCTTTTCAAGCATCCAAACGAGGCGATTACATGTTTTCAATATATATATATAGTGTGTGTTAGAGTGAAAAAATTCCAGAAGAAAATCCGAGTATGAGAGCTCAATATACTAAACAGAGCAAAAATAAAGTAACACGGAATCACATAATCACCGGTCCGATAATTTATTTCGACCCTCCGGCCTTTTCAAGCATCCAAACGAGGCGATTACATGTTTTCAAGTAGTACATTTTTATTAAATGCGAAAATAAAGGGGGTGTGGGAATTTGTCCCTTACAACGAAAATAGTCTATAGTTACCTAGACATGAATCAAAATACCGAAAGAAGCTATTAAATATTTATTTATTTATTTTATTTTTTTAATTTATTTTTTAATTTTTTATTAAATGATGTTTAAATACCTCATTATAAAGTATTATGAGGATTCAAAAGTACTTTTAAGGACATTTATACTCAAAGTTAATTGTGATTAATGAAGAATTCTGGTTAATTAATCTTAGAATTTTTATAAATAAATTATAGAACTTATTAACTATTTTAAGAAATATTACTGAATTTAAATTTTTAAATGTCCACACAACTTTTAGGATGTACTAGCTCTGAACGTAAACGTGTGAGTTTGCTTTTTTCTTTGTTTTTGTTTGTTTTCACCCCAAAATGAACCACTGTATAGTGTAGGTTTTTTCAAGACATTATTAAAAGTTGAAAATTTAAATTTATGGCAACTTGTATTCCCATCTAAGTACTGACCAGACTCAACTTTGCTTAACTCCCGTGATCCTGATGTATTTATAAAAATATTAACTGTGGAATTTGTCGACTCAACAAGTGACGTCATCACAAGACACTCCTTTGGTAGATTGATAAACTTTTACAAAACTAGAACTTCCTGAGTGTTCTCAATTATCACGGCCGGGTTTTTCCACTTACAAGGACGCAAAAGAGGGCAAACTCAAACCTGACTCATTTAAATGATAAAAGCGAGAAGAAAAAAAACAAGATGGACAGATTTTTACTGATTCAAAAACTTAAAATGGTTGTAATGTGAACGTACGTCTGTGTGCACAGGCCGGCATCGTCCACGTGTTGTCTTCGTCTCAAATCGTTTCTCGATTCCAACACTGGCCTTACTGTCAATCGTGTGTCATTGTCAATGTTGCAACTGAAGAATTATCTCTCAAAATAAAACTGCAACTTCAGTTTCAACAAGTAACAAAGTTGTATTCTTTGGGGTTACAATGATAGTTCTGCACCGTACGACAGACCTGCAATCAGAACCCTGAGCCCGACCAAACACAAACAGTCAATCAGTTTAGAAGGGTCAAAGGGTCATCTGTCCCGATAACCACAGAAACTCAATTGACCCCTCTGCTGGAATATATATATATATAGATATCACTTGGACCACACTGAGTGACCACTCGAGATTATCAGCTGTTAATCTATGTGCATAAAAAACTGACTGACCATGAGGTCTACCATCTAGTATGAGGATTATTTTCAGAAAATCTTAAGTATGGCATAATCACAGATCATGGAACCTCGTATCTGAAGGGACATTAGTTTTAATTTAAAGAGGCAATAACTTTTACAAGTAGAGAAATAAATTTTTGGATGGTCAAGTCAAATATATTTGCGTAAATGGCCGATGCACCCCACTAAGCATGCATTTTTTTAAAACGTATATTTTGTGAACAAAGACTCTGTAAATGATGGTTTCTATTTAACCCATAGATGGGGACTTGACAGGTACTACCACTCCTCCGGGTCAGAGTGGACCTGGGAGTAATGGCAACTAAAAGGTTTCTGTATCAGCCTAATCTACCCTAACCCGAACCTTAACATAAGTCAAACTGAACACAAACAATCCTTAGGGCAAACGATCTTCTGTCTTCGAGAAGAAGTGACGGTAGCTAAGTGGTTAACGACACGAACTGACAACCTGGGTGAGCCAAGTTCGAATCCAGTTCGTCCCACAGAAACACTTTCACTTATAATGTTGGCAACCTTCACGTGGTCCCTTCTGTAAGTATCCAATGTCTTTCTAAAAAGAATTCTGACTAGAAGTATATCGGGGAAATCAATGCCAACAATAGAATTATATGATTAATACAAAATGAATAAATGAATGTGTCTGAGAACCACAGAAACTCAGTGGAATCCCTCTGCCCATCCTGCTAGAATATATATGCAGATATTGATGTCATTTATCGTAGACTACTCTACAACCAACTTGAAATCATGGGCCAGTTTATCTATGAACATAAAAAACTTACTGCCCAGGAGGTCTTCTTGCTGAAGGGGCAGTACTTTTACCAGGATTAAATGGCTCAGAAAACAGCATGGAACATTGTATCCAAAAAGACTATTTCAAAGGTCAGCCAATGTCTTGGGTTGTCTCTCTTCGTGTTATGGTTTGATGGTGATCTACCCTATTTAGTGACTATAGGCATGCACAAGTGTTAAAGAGAATGCAGGACTATTTGAATACAAATATTTGTCTAGTAACAAAACATACATAGTTCACCCCAAACAAGGCAGGCCGCCACTGTAGACATAAGGGGCTACTGAGAAAAAGGGTGAAAGTTTTTTTGGAGGGGAGCGGTCAACCTAAATTGGGAGCTGTGCAGCGATATATCTGTTTACATTAGTTTTAAATTTCTGCATGTCAGTACCGTCAGGAAAACAGGGAGGGAGTTCCAGAGTCCAGCAGCACGAGGAAAGAAGCTTTTGGAGTAGAAAGCTCTTCGGAATCTGGGGACCTCTACAGTGAATGAATGGGATTTGGCAGATTGTCGGGTTGGTCTAGTGAATTTATGTTGTGGGGGCACCAGAGCAGCAAGCTCATCAGAGCACAATCCATTGAAGTACGTGTACAACAGGCACAAGGAAGCAACATTGCGGCGATGGGGCTGGAGCTTGGTGGATAGTGAGGGACCTATTAGGTCGGTGACTCTTTTTTGGACCTTGTCTAAGAGGGAGAGACTAGTAGGTGATGCACAAGCCCAGATGTGGCAACAATACTCCATGCATGGGCAGATGGTGGCTTTGTAGAGATATAGGATAATGTCAGGTGTGAGAAGTTTACTAGCACGGTAGAGGGAGCCCACCTTATTTGCAGCAGCCCTGGCAATGTCTTCAATGTATTTATTCCAATTCATGTTGTTTGTGAAAGTTAGGCCGAGGAGTTTGAATGATGAACTCTCAGGTAGGGTGTTATTTGCCATGACAATCGGTGGTTGAAGAGGTTTCTTGTAGTTATTGAAGGAAAGTAGCTTTGTCTTTGCGGCATTAAAAAGTTACCATTCATTTTTTACCCCATTCCACTACAGACTGGGGGTCATTTTCTAAGGATTCAGCCATTGCCTCAGATACGTGCGCATCAGTTTTGCCCACATGACGAGAGTAGAGCGTGGTGTCATCAGCAAATATTCCTATCTCAGTCTCAATAACATCAGGGAGGTCATTTATGAAGATCAGGAACAGTAGAGATCCAAGGATGGATCCCTGGGGTACACCAGCATTTATGTCATGTTGCTTAGATGAACGGCCATCGAGGACAATCTAGATCTTTCTTTTTGTTAGGAAGGATTTAATTATATTAAATATTTGTCCAGTAATACCACAGGAGTGCAGTTTTAGGAGAAGCCCTTCATGCCAGACCTTGTCAAAGGCCTTGGATATATCAAGCACTACCGCCCTAGCTTCACCTGCCTTGTCCAGTGTATGATATATGCGTTCAGAGATGACCGTTATATTTGTTATATTAAAATTTCAGAAAAGTTCAGAAAATTAACATCTATGCTGGTGTTGCTTCTCGCCCATCTCCCTCGGATCAGTCGAAATATGCAGCTGATCTAGAAGTTGACCTGGGTTCAGTTGTGGATTGGGGTACGAAATGGCTTGTTTCATTTAATCCAGTTAAGACTGATCTCGTGTCTTTCAATCGTAGGTGTACCCCTTTTCTTCCTAAGATTCTTATGGATGGCCCTGCTCTATATATGCAGTATATAAAGAAGAGGTTGTGTTAATTGTATAAAGTTGAATTAAATTGAAATACGGCGTTTGGACTTTACCGCAAGTGCGAGAAAAGGGCGCAACTTCCACATTTATTCAGTTAAATTTACTTTTTATTGTCTCCCCTTATTTGTTTTTGTTCATCTCCTATTTCACCGTTCCGTCATCTACCACATTGCAAACAACCTTATTAAATACCTATATACTTATTTATAAACTTTGTGCCCAACTTTCGTATCTATTCATTCAGATATGTTAGTGGTGTTGTGGGATATGCTACAGGTCTGTGTGATGTATAAAGTGGTGTTGCTGTGTGTAGATGTGGTGGTATATGTCACAGGTCTGTGTGATGTGTAAAGCGGTGTTGCTGTGTGTAGATGTGGTGTTGCTGTGTGTAGATGTGGTGGGATATGCTACAGGTCTGTGTGATGTGTAAAGCGGTGTTGCTGTGTGTAGATGTGGTGTTGCTGTGTGTAGATGTGGTGGGATATGCTACAGGTCTGTGTGATGTGTAAAGCGGTGTTGCTGTGTGTAGATGTGGTTGCATGTGCTTCCCACCTACCACTTTCAGCCTCATCTGCCAGCTAGTCCTTGGACGAAAAGGAAGCCGAGTGCGTAAGTCTTTCCTGCTGGTATATAACCTCTTCACCAACAAGACTCTTGCCGAACCTCCCCATGGTACACCATTGATACTGGGCTCCTTGCGGCACCAGGCTAATTGGCTAGGCATCTCGGAGTTGATTGGAGCCCTAGAGGTGTAGTGCGCAGGACCCACTGGTATGTGGACACGTCCCGAGACTCACCAATCCAATCCCCGGCCACAGAGCATGTGGCAAATGCTATCTTTGGATGGCCTGTCACAACCTGGGTGACAATAGTGTATGCGGTAACTCATAGGTAATATGTGTCATTGGTGCATGCTCAAGTGGAAACCACATCAGCCCTAGTTTGATGGAAACGGTGGAGTTCTTGGACTGCCAAAAAGTGTTCAAGTTGGTGAAGGATAGGCATCCGACCGTAAAACTGCATTAAAAACTATGTCTAGCTGAAATACGACTAGACAATCAGACCCCACCCTCATCAGAGGATTAATTGTGGCCTGATTCAATAAATAAACCGGAGGAGGAGGAGGAGGAGGAGGAGGAGGAGGAGGATGATGATGATGATGATGATGATGATGATGATGATGATGATGATGATGATGATGATGATGATGATGATAAACAAGAAGAAATGTAATCCTTTGTGTCGTCATTCAGCTCGGATTAGATTTTTCGAATCAGGAAAAAGTGAGTTTGCAAAGCTAGTTAAATTTTTTTTAATCACAAATTTCTGCTCGCTATATCCCCTCTCTCTCTCTCTCCCTCTCTTTCTCTCTCATTCTCTCTCTCTTTCTCTCATTCTCTCATTCTCTCTCTCTCTCTCTCTTTCTCTCGTTTTGACTTTACCGTTAGTGTGAAAGATGCGCACAACTTTCGCATTTATTCATTTAAATTGTCGCGAGTCATGTCAATAGTAACCACGCAGAATTCAGTAGAAATGGGTCAATCATACTACGCGCTATTTTGATTTCATTGAGTTGACCAGGTGAAACTATTCTGAGCTACATTTACCTGTGCGCTCACCTGTGACGATGGAATGTTACCAACCTAGACGTCATGCTTGGTCGGTTAAGCGTAGAAACTTTTTTTTTTTACTTAAATTCATCCCAAACAAGGCACACCGCGACTGAGACATAAGGGGCTACTGTGATATGGGGCCAGATTTATAGGGGCATCCTAAGTGAGGAGTTGTGCAGCGAGATGTTTGTTCACAGTACATTTAGATTTCTGCATGTTGGTACAGTCGGGGAAACAAGGAGCAGGGAAGGAATTCCAAAAGCCAAGCATTTAGTAGAAAGCCTTCCGGCATCTGGGGACCTCTACAGTGAAGGGGTGTGATTTTGCTGCTTGTCGGGTTAGTCAGGAGATTTAAGAATAATCATCCTCTACTCTATAATAAAGATCAATGTGTCTTTATTTGTATATAAATAAATATAAATCCGTCTCATCACACACAAATTAATGAGTAAAAAACTGCCGGACCAAACCATTTAAAATGTTTAAGGGAAAGAGTGAATGCAACTAGCAAGTCAGACAACGTCCTTCTTCCCCCCTCGGCCACTTAAAATGAATTCGGAAAGAAATCCTTCACTCTATTTCCATAATGAGACGTTTTCTTTCTTTTTTTTCCTTCCTTTTTTCTTACTTTTACTTTAATCGCACAAGACTGAACGTCCCTTCGCTGTATTGAACATTTTTATAGTTTATACATCATTCCTATATTATGAGTATCAATTGATAATATACATAACATGGGTGAATGAAGGACGTCAGGGAGAACAGATAGAAACTGACGGGTTGCTGAAATCAGTCTGTATTCGTCGAGCAAGTTACTTAGTGCCACTCGAATCGCTCACGTACAGCTTTATGTCCTCTGACCACTAACTCACCGTTTTAAATTTACCAAATGTACTTACTTTACTTTAATCACATAGGACTTAACGCCCCCTCGCTGTATTGAACACAAAATTCTGTCTTCGAATTGCATATTGCTCGGCTGTTTGAAGAGGAACGCCGCACTGTTCCCTAATGCTGTCGGACCATCTTTTTGGTGGGCGTCCTCTTGGTCTTGCGTTTGAGAAGTCTTTTCTGTAGCTGGCATTTATCATCCCACTACTCCTAGCAACATGACCAAACCATCGAAGCCTCCTAGCCGACACCACATCTTCGATGGTCTCCGTCATGCCCAATGCTTTGCGTATGCAAACATTACTAAGCCTCTCATTCCTCGTAACCTTGAGAATTGTCCTAAGACATTTCATCTCAAACACCAACAGGGCTTTGACTTCCTGTTCTCTAGTAGTCCTTCTTTCTATACCAATTAATATATTTTTCTTTTTTTTAACTTTCCAGTTTGAGAAGTTTCCTTTCTTTCTTCTTTCTTTTATTTTAACATCACTGATTGAGACGTTGTTTTATATGAATATAATATTAATGTGAACACTAGCGAAGCATAAGTTTTTCCCCCCGTCATTTTTTTACAAAGGGTGTACACTCGCAAAAAATGACAATAAAATTCAAAATACATACATATACATATAAATAGGAGACTAGGAGAGTTTGAATTACCTACTAGACACGATCCTCAAGTATCTTCGGTCTCTCTGTACAAGGGTTTGTCAGGATAACCTGGCATAAGGATACTTCACCCTACAAATAAACTCTGACCAAATATTCAGAATAACATAGTATTCAAAGCCCAAATAAGATCCACTCGACACGGCTAAACACTGGCTTATACGAGGAATGGTGCACTTTATCCAAGTAATGTTACTTCAAGTAACAGCGCTTAGCTGGATACTCCACCAGACTAGATGAATTCTTGTCATGAAATCCGATATGACCAAGAGAGCACAAGAAAGATATACTATAACATAGTTAACTGGTCAATTGGGGAGAGAAAAATTAATATTCTTAACTTCTTTACAAACTCCACGTTTGAGAAATAAAGGAGAACTTTAATAGAATATTCAAATATCCATGTATCTCATATAGAGATCATATGTTAGCCCCAAGAAGGAGCCCCTTGATTTCTGAGAACTTCGACTGAAGAAAAATAAATCAAGAAGAAAACCCTTCCCAGGACGGGTAAATTTAATTTCCTTAACAGAACAGTTTGGCACCACTTTTATGTCCACTTACGAAGATTCATGTTCATGGAAATTCTGTTTGATGCTAGGCACATGGAGGAAATAATTTTCTTTGTTTCCTCTGTGCACCGAATATTAAACGGAACTTCAATGAGCAAAGTTTCTTTTCAAGAACTATCCGTCTATGGAACACAATACCCAGCTGACTACAACATGGTCGTTTTCAAGTCCAATGTTAACAAATTCTTGTTGAGTCGCCATCTTACATATTCCAGTTTAAACCATCGTTACCAATCCTCACATTGTTGGTTCACTATCTTCCTGAGAAACTCATGGGCCAGTGATTCGTTAGTACATTTAAAAAACACACGAGAAGTTGTCTTACAAGTTTCTCATAAAAGAGATGTTAGAATAATTTCCAAAATGATATAAAGTTTAAATGAGATGGTTAAGTGTCTGAGATAAGAGGTTATTTGTTTTGCAAAATCATTTAAGACATTTACTATTATTTTTTGTTTTAATGGAAATTGCTCCAGACAACGCATGAAGTCACTTGATTTAAGGAGCTAACAAGAACAAAAGATGATTATCGAAAAGACAATCAATCATGTTATGTTGTTTTTTTTCCGGCCAGGTGTGTGTCCATACTAATTGCACTTACTTCTGTTCAGTGACCTTTTCAGTACACCCGGTCTTGATATTAAACACATAGACACACATAAACACACGAGAAGTTGTCTTATAACAAAGATGTTAGAATAATTTCTAAAATGTTATAAAGTTTAGATAAGACGGTCAAGTGTGTGAGATAAGAGGGTATTTGTTCTGCAAAATCATTCAAAATATTTTCACTTCTGTCAATCATTTCTCTCTTGAACAGGATTTTCAAGGGTCTTAAAAGGTCCTCGATCTGGTAGCTGTCGGGAATGAGTCCTAGCAGAGTTGTAGCAGTAGCAGCTACAAACAACAACAACAACAACAACAACAGCAGTAATAGTGGCAACAAGCCGCCATGTTTTAAAAGTCAACTTGATTTCTTAGCTGAGCGCTGATTGGTTGATTTAACTTCGTTTCTGATTTGCCTAATCAGAAACAATCTCTCATACGAACTGAGATAAGTCCCGGAGTTTAAAGGGGCTGGGCTGCTCGCATTTATCCTTCCTCTTACTTCCTGCTATCTTACTCTTCCATGGCACTCCATTCAACCCTAAACAAAACCTCTTTTGGGACACAAATAAGAATCCTGTCGATCCACTGGCTCTGGCATCGACAAGAAGTTTCCCAAATCCAACATGACGATAGCCGCACACATGGACTTAACAACCTAACATACACACATACACACATACATACAAACACACATGAACTTGGTCTAGAAGTGAACCTAGGGTTTACTTTCGACAGCCTCGTAAATCTCGCTTCCTTTAATTTTTCTTTTAGTCCTCACATTCAATGAGCAATGTTTCTGACAAAGGGGAAAGAATTACTGTTTTCTGGGTCGGAATCTATCATCTAACACTTATCGTTGGCTAGTTTTTGACCCTGAAGTAGTATTTTTTAGCTCCTTACATCAAGTGGCTTCGTGCCTTGCCTTGAGCGATTTCCATAAAAAAACGTATGTACGAACATTCTCCTCATATATAGACTCTCTAACCTTTGTCTTCGTCCATACTCATGGACTTATTCAATTTTCAACACCATTCTCTTTCATTTGCGAAGATGGCCGATATAAAGTTGTTTTTATGTTAAAATGAGACTTTGTTTTTCTATTCTACAAAGTCACGTGCAAAGACATATGTACATGCTTCAAAGAGTTTTGATATGTATATGGGTTTCTTAGACTGTGCAGGTGGGGTGATTAAGAGGTTAGTGTTATGGTGTGATGGTGATTTACCCTATTTCGTGACTATATGGACTCTTATAGACATTATGTATTAAGTAGCCTATGACAAAGGACGAGCAGTCTTTCTGCAACATATTATTCTGTACTTCTTGTAAATATACCACCATGTTTTCTTATTTATTATCGAATCTTCAAGATCACAACAGTTAGGTTTCCAATTTTAGTTGCTAAGTGAGCCACAAAAGAAGTAGCATTTAAGTGGTTGGATCATTCTACCGCCACAGAATCTACCTGACTCCTGATGCAATTCTTTACCTGTATAAGAGCCAAATTTGTCCGAAGATGGAGTACTGTTGTCATCTCTGCGGAGGTGCCGCTCTATGTTTTGACATGATTTTCACGATTCTGATGCATTTATGGTCAGATGTCCTGACAAGGTCTATGGGTGCATCACACCGAGAGGGGTAACCCTGCACCCGTGTACTAGTCCTATTTTCATGTTGGCATTATCGTTTGCAGTTAAATATTTAACCTTTTAATTATCTCAGCAGAACTGAATTTGCATCAAGAATAGTTCCCAGACAAAACTAAAATAGGTCTTTTTTACCTTAATTCACCCCAAACAAGGCATCTTACTTTCGCAGAGTTCTACGTCACAGATGCCAGTCCCTGCTTTCGTTTTGCACGACTGTTATGTCCCCTTACGGAGATTAAAATCAAGACATAATGATACTAAACCTTATATCTAGAATCCTTATTCTAATTTAGATCAAAATCCATGATTTTTGATTCGAGAAATGTCTAAAATTTAAGGCTTAAGCTTAAGTTGCCATAAAAAGAAATCGAAATTCAAGGAATCTTGCTTAATTAGCGACTATGGATAAAATTCAATAAAAATCTGAAATTTT
>OY744544.1:72104722-72154722 GCA_963556195.1 Sepiola atlantica
TGTATGGAATAATAATGTGTATTGTTGGCAGTTGAAAACCTTATTCCAGACATTTAATTTCCCTGGTGATCTGCCAAGCAAGTACCTGCTTGGTAGTGAAACACGTGTAGGAAAAACATTTAATTTGAATAAATAATATTTGTAAGAAAAAATATCTTTAATGGTGATCATTGGTGTCCTGAAAGGAATGCTTTAGTAAGCCTTCATAAAATCGCATATAAATGCTCTGTACTCTGTAATCGAGTATCATCGAGCTTGTTTTTATTGGAACAACCCCGGTCTTCACTGAATGATCTATTTTATAAGTGAAAATGGAATAATAATGTGTATTGTTGGCAGTTGAAAACCTTATTCCAGACATTTAATTTCCCTGGTGATCTGCCAAGCAAGTACCTGCTTGGTAGTGAAACACGTGTAGGAAAAACATTTAATTTGAATAAATAATATTTGTAAGAAAAAATATCTTTAATGGTGATCATTAGTGTCCTGAAAGGAATGCTTTGGTAAGCCTTCATAAAATCGCATATATATATATATATATATATATATATATATATAGTACATGTATTACATTTGTTTCTATAGATGTTAATCCATTGAAAAACTCCAGTGTTTATAAAAGTGCTAAATAACAAGTAGAGCTGTTTTTAGTATAATTTGTTTTATTTATACAAACATTATTGGTGACATATGTGCATACATGTTTCAGTTGTCCGCTTTAATAGAAAGCCAACTTCTTCAGACCGAAAGAGAAATTAAATTTGGAGATTGCAAACTTTCCTGACTGCTAGAATATTTAGGTTTGATATTAAGAAAGATCTCAAGTAAGTAATAAATAGAAAAATATAAGATAAATGAGGTCGTAAACGCTAGAGGAAAAAACATTTTAAAAAAATAGAAACGAAAAGAAGGTGTGAATGGGTAAAAATGTCATTTGATATAAAGCTTGACCGTTGAATTATGAACCCATTCCATCCAGAGAAATATACTGAATAAGGAAGTTCGGAATCTCTCATTTGAATTTCTCTTTCGGTCTGAAGAAGTTGACTCTCTGTTGCAGAGGATAACTGAAACATGTATGCACATATGTAACCAATGATGTGTGTATAAATAAAAATTTGTATTTGTATATATAATTATTTGTATTTGTATATAATTATTTTAAAATTGACCCATATACACATGTGTTTCATACCAAATCTGCAATCATCAGTATGGGAGGAGAGAATCCTTGCCGGTCGCACGATTCGAACCCTAATACCAAAGTCATTCTTGATTCAGTAGTATGGCCGTAAATCGTTGTGGCCAACACGCATTGCCGTGGAAATTAGAGAGTAAATTAATGTCTAAATGCCAAATTCAGCGGGCATGTTTGCAAGCTGCCAAACAGAACTCAATAGACGGGTCCTAGAGTATTGCATTACGTTATAAATGACTGCTTGTCGTAAACCTACTTAGAGAGAGATATATATATATATAGAGAGAGAGAGAGAAAGAGAGAGAGAGGGGGGAGAGAGGGGAGAATATTAAATTATTTTGTTTAATATTTTACCTACGTACGACGTCGTTTCAGGTTTATGCAGGGAAATAACATATACATAATAACATAGTATATATAATAACATATTATATATAATAACACACACACACACACACACACACACATATATATATATATATATATATATATATATATATATATATATATATATATATATATATATATATATATTAGTAAGTTTTTGAAAGGCTGTGGGCAATGCAATTCCGGGTAAGATGCAAGTTGAAAGGAAAGGAACAAAAACAATAAAAATAAATCGAATACGATATAAGACTTACTATTTATTTTTCCTTTTTTTTCCTTTTTTTTTTTTTTTTTTTTTCCTTACATAACAGCAAGAGTGTTTTAGCTGTCCGGGTGATTAAAAATCACTATTTGATATTTCGGGAAAAGACATCCCTTTTTCAAAAATAATTAGACCAGAAGAAGAATAATATTTTATTCTTCTCCGACTGTGTAGAGAATAATACAAAACAAAATGGCTGCCAGATATAGACCGCAGCAAAAACAGTTTCACAGGGAATATAAATTAAGTTAAGTTTTATTTTAATATTATGTTAAATATATGATTGGTGTTTAGAATATTAGTGTAATGTTGGTTAGGTGTATGGTGTTCGATAAACTGTTATTTTTGATAATATATATATATCATTTTTTTATTTATTTATTTTTTTTTTTATATATTTGAATATTTACTTTTGTTTTATCTTCGTATTTTTATTTTGTTTATCTTTCTATCGTAATTTAAGAATTTTAATATAAATTAAAGTAATTAGTCTCATATTTTAAATATTCTAGATCTATCTACTATTGATTTCGATTATCATCTATTAAAGAAGTGTTATTAATTACTAATTGTGAGTTTCGTCAAATTAGATTAACGAATTAACTTATTAACTTGATATATTTATCATAAGATAAAGGGGAGTAACTCTGGATTTTTAAAAATATTTTTTTTATAATTAATTTTTTTTTTTATTTTTTTTTTTTTTTTTTTAATTTTTTTTAAAATTTTTTTTTTTTTTTTTGGTGGAGATCTGTATAACAATATTAGTATATATATACAACATATATACACAAATGCATATATACATATATATATACATATCTATGTATTATTGTTTGTTTAATTGTTTATCTATATATATTCATCAATTTCTTTACATATTTGTTTGTTTGTTTTTTTTTGTTTGTTTTTTTTTTTTTGTTTTTTTTTTTTTATTTTTTTTATTTTTTTTATTTATTTATTTTTTATTATTATTATTTACTTGTTTAATTTATTTTATGAATTATTTATTTAATATTTGTATGTTATTTGTATACATTCTATATGTGTTTGGATTTATTAATTAATAATGCTAGGTTATGGAGTGACTTATTTTGGTGGGTTAGACGAGTATGCTGAATATGGTTTTTGGTTTGTGGTTCAAGTGTGTAAGGATGGAAGTTCATATGGGGAGGGGCCTGTTTGATTGTTTGGGTGTATGGTGAGTTTATTATGGGAGGTGAGTAATGGGTGAAGTGGTGGAAACGGACTCTGTTAAGTTTCTGACAGACGCTAAGATGGAGACGTGAATATCGCGATATTCACGTCTCCATCTTAGCGTCTGTCAGAAACATCGGTGACCTTAGAATCACAGAATCAATCCTCATCTCCAGATTAAACCCCTCACTCAATCAACGTCACGAGCTCTACTCACCTTTCATTCTATAATATCTACCCCCCATCCACCAACCAACCCCCATATCTAACACTTAACAGAGTCCGTTTCCACCACTTCACCCATTACTCACCTCCCATAATAAACTCACCATACACCCAAACAATCAAACAGGCCCCTCCCCATATGAACTTCCATCCTTACACACTTGAACCACAAACCAAAAACCATATTCAGCATACTCGTCTAACCCACCAAAATAAGTCACTCCATAACCTAGCATTATTAATTAATAAATCCAAACACATATAGAATGTATACAAATAACATACAAATATTAAATAAATAATTCATAAAATAAATTAAACAAGTAAATAATAATAATAAAAAATAAATAAATAAAAAAAATAAAAAAAATAAAAAAAAAAAACAAAAAAAACAAAACAAACAAACAAATATGTAAAGAAATTGATGAATATATATAGATAAACAATTAAACAAACAATAATACATAGATATGTATATATATATGTATATATGCATTTGTGTATATATGTTGTATATATATACTAATATTGTTATACAGATCTCCACCAAAAAAAAAAAAAAAATTTAAAAAAAAATTAAAAAAAAAAAAAAAAAAAATTAAAAAAAAAATTAATTATAAAAAAAATATTTTTAAAAATCCAGAGTTACTCCCCTTTATCTTATGATAAATATATCAAGTTAATAAGTTAATTCGTTAATCTAATTTGACGAAACTCACAATTAGTAATTAATAACACTTCTTTAATAGATGATAATCGAAATCAATAGTAGATAGATCTAGAATATTTAAAATATGAGACTAATTACTTTAATTTATATTAAAATTCTTAAATTACGATAGAAAGATAAACAAAATAAAAATACGAAGATAAAACAAAAGTAAATATTCAAATATATAAAAAAAAAAAATAAATAAATAAAAAAATGATATATATATATTATCAAAACTAACAGTTTATCGAACACCATACACCTAACCAACATTACACTAATATTCTAAACACCAATCATATATTTAACATAATATTAAAATAAAACTTAACTTAATTTATATTCCCTGTGAAACTGTTTTTGCTGCGGTCTATATCTGGCAGCCATTTTGTTTTGTATTATTCTCTACACAGTCGGAGAAGAATAAAATATTATTCTTCTTCTGGTCTAATTATTTTTGAAAAAGGGATGTCTTTTCCCGAAATATCAAATAGTGATTTTTAATCACCCGGACAGCTAAAACACTCTTGCTGTTATGTAAGGAAAAAAAAAAAAAAAAAAAAAGGAAAAAAAAGGAAAAATAAATAGTAAGTCTTATATCGTATTCGATTTATTTTTATTGTTTTTGTTCCTTTCCTTTCAACTTGCATCTTACCCGGAATTGCATTGCCCACAGCCTTTCAAAAACTTACTACTACTATACCCAGCAATGCTTCAAGCAAACTACCATTCTCTCTATATATATATATATATATATATATATATAAATAGGGATAAAATCATCCGACGTAATGGAAAATGAAAAAGGAAAGCCAAAAATTATATTATTTATGTATTTATCAATTTTTCGTCTTTATTGTAGACTTCCTCAGGGTGAAGAAAAATGCAGAAAACATCATACAGTTCGATTTGCCTAAAAACGTTTGAGTTTCGGCATGGTTGTGAATGAAAAAGGCAAAAATGAAAAAAGGCGATTTTTGTTAACCCGTTATCAGCAGCAGTTTACACAGTTCAAGGGAAAGAGGAAATGGGGTGACAGTTGGGAGTTATTAATTTTTATTTCTTTTTTTAGCTTAGGGAAAGAGATAGTGTCTGGGTCAATTGTGTCAAAACCGAGCGTGGCCGATAGTGGATGAGGGGGGGGGGGAGTCTGAACTTATTGTCATGTTTCGAATTGAAAAGGAAAGAAGAAAGAAAAATAGTTATATTTTTTATGAATGCATGGAGAGTTTTTCTATTTTGAAACTCATAAAAAATTTTCAAAAACTACCTGGCGAATATACCCGGTGAACCAAGTGCAAGAGAGATACAAACAATTGCATTTGAAGGGACGGTTCGAATCTTAAAAAAGATCTCTCGGCTGAAGTGTCTGAAATAGCGGGTAAATGTCTACCACCAGGTAGGATGCCCCATCCACAACAAAAAACAAAAAATAAGAAAATAGAAAAAAAAGTGAGAAGTAAGATGCCCCATCCCCATCCTAATGTGACAGACGCGCATACAATGCCTTAACTATTTAACACTGTCGTCTGCTGATTGAAAACAAAATGTATAAATGTTCATTTTAACGCTTATAACATTTCTCATTGAACCATTTTACAATGAAAACTATATGCATCAAATGAACATTACTTTTATAAATAACTTTTAATCAAATCTCATTTTTGTAATTGAGTGGGAAGTTTTGATAACGACTTTTCTGAGCTGTGGATAATTCCTAGCCCTAAAATTATCTACTCAAACTTCCTCAATATCTCAGCTAATGAATCCCTAACCCTTGTTCTTCAAGCACTCTCAAAATAAAAACAAACATTCTATGCTTTCCTATCTATTTAAACTTCCACTTTTAAATATATATAAAATATCAGCGATTGTCAAGAATTTCTAACAGAAAAAAAGGAGTTAAAAAGAAAATAAATAGTCAACTATACGCATCAAATGAACTGTTATCAAACGAAATAAAAATTAATCTTCTATCGAACTGTTTCTAAGTGTTTGTTTTTTCTTCTGATTTTCTATCGCTATTTACATGGCCTTGGAAAATGATATTCAAAATGGGGTTATCCTACTAACGGTGCTTCCATACAGAAAAGTAAAAGATTTGAATAAAATAAGTTTATATATAGATAGATATATTCTTTTTTCATATTATGATAATAGGAAGTTTTTTTAAAAAGTAAAATCAATGTAATTAGTAAAACAACGCTGTGTGTAATTAGAAATATATATTATTTTATTTCAAAAATTCTAAATAATTTAGTGTTAGCAAATTTTTTTTAATTAACAGTTCTTATAAACTTTATTGCTTATTGCTTTCTGCGAAGGGTTCGTTTTTCGTTCAACACATTCCGGTTGATCTAAAACGTGACACTTGGCGGCCATATTCGGCAAACTTGGAATTATTTACAAAATTATTCGATAATTCATCGATTTCAACTGTGCTTTTCGCACGTTTTTTTTTAAAACTCGGTTAATATTATTTAACAAAAACAACAACATAATACCATTCCTAATGCTTATACGCATAATTTATTGCATTCTGTGTGGAAACACCGTTAGTAGGATAACCCAAAATGGCTACCATTCTTTACTTGATGTGAAGATTCGATGTCGTATGTTTAACAACTGAAAAATCGAAAATTAAACAAAATTACAACTAATAACTGTAACCAATTTTCGACCGACCTGTATATTTTTAACTTACTGAAACTGTTTTTAAATTCTTCTTTATTTCCAAATACTTTGCACTATACAAAGCAATCTGATCTCATGTGGTCAACACGTACCGGACATGCTGTTTTTCACAACCTTGTATCTACAAGCGATAGAAAATGAGAAGAAAAAAAAACACTTAAAAACAGTTCAAAACCATAAAAGCTACACAGATCGACAGAAGATAACATTTTCTTTCGTTTGGTAACAGTTATCTGTTTTTTTTTGGGGGGGGGGTCACCCTTTTTAGCTGTTGGAAATTCTTGACAATCGCCGAAATGTCTCTTTTGTAGTCATTATTTTGTGTTTGTTTATCATATAACATTTTTCTCGCTCTCTCACACTTGTGTATTACCTCTCGGGCGCTGGCTTTTCAACCCCCACTTTCCGACCCGACCTTGGGTCACATCTTACTTGTGGGAGTAGGATAAAATTGGCCTTGTGCCTAACTCCTGGAGAGGAGTAAATAAAACACTTGTGTATTCCCTAAAACGTTTCCCTATAACCGGTTCTCTGATCAGTTATCCTCTAAAAATAAAACTCTAAAAAGGGTCCACTAAAATATTTAAAGATAATTTTTTAAACTAACATTTAAAAAAAAAAAAATCCAATACAAGGGAGGAAACTCTAGTAAAAAAAGATTTCTGACATGAATTATGTCCCTTTTGACTGTTTCAGAATTTAATGTCATGTAATCTGTGTAAATAGAAAATTTGTTGCCTCACAACAAATTTGCATTTGAAAAAAGTTCAGAATGTACGAAACACATCGGCGGAACAGTTTGCCTTTGTTAAACAGTGATTTTTTATTTTATCTATATAAAGTTAGGTATGTTTATATGTTTATATATTTGTAGATACACGATACACTCCTTAATATCAATGTAAGCGTATAGATCAACGTCGGAAACAGTTTCTTCAAAAAGTTGAATAAAATTAGTTTATGGGCCATAAGATATATATATATATATATATATATATATATATATATATATATATATATATATATATATATATATATATATAAATAATCTTATATATGTTATATATATATATATATATATATATATATACATTATCGCCCATTTATTATAATATATATATATATACATATATATATATATATATATATATATATATATATATATATATATATATATATATATATATATATATATATATGTATATATATATATATATATATATATATATGTATATATATTATAAAGGACGAAACGTATACGTACATAGATAATAAACAAAAATATTTATTATTTGTAGCTCTTAGAAAAACCCGTCTAGATGGACACTGTAAGTGTAGTATTAACACAACATGACGTCGCTAGCTATATGTGCATCGTTCCTTTCATTAAGTAGAACGCTCTAATGATGTCTAGCCGTCGGATAAAGTATTAAAATTATCACGAGTGGTTCTAGATGTCGAGATTTGAGTTGCAAAATACTCGGAATCCGGGGTTTCGAATCGCGTAACCGGTAGTGAATGGTCATATCTCTATGCTAATGAGTCCCGATTATAAAGAACGAAACGTATACAAAATAATAAACAAAAACATATATATATTTCACATTAGGAGGCATTTTTTTAATGAAATAAAATTTTGTTTAAGAAATCGATAAGATGCCAAGATTTTCATTTTTTTATTTTTTTATTTTTATATATAAAATAAAAATGTTATATATATATATATATATATATATATATATATATATATATATATATATATATATATATATATATATATATATATATATATATATATATATATAAAAATCTCAGCATTGTTTTCCGACGTCGGTCTATATCAAGAATGACTTAAAAACAACATGGGCCTCTGAAAGAAAGAAACATTATAGCGGTTGTGAGAGGCGCAACTCGTCTATTAAAAAAAAAATAATCTAAAAAAAATGCCTAGACACAATTATGACTGCAAGGATTCAAAAGCCTATGTATAACAAAATCAGACAAGCTTTTGGTCCACAGCCTCCAACAATGGTACCCGTGAAGTCTAAAGATGGTTCTATTGTTTTCAACGATGCTGAGGGCATCAACGAGCGGTAGACAGACCATTTTAGGGATTTATTTGATAATCCATCTGAAATAAATGATCTGGTTATTGAGAGTCTCCCTCAAAAAAAGATTGCCGAGGAGATGATGATTGATCCCAGCATTGATGAGACAAAAAGCACCATCAAAGAAATTAACACGGGAAAAGGACGAGAACTTGAGGGATACCTGTCGAATTATTGTTGTTTGAAAAAATACCTAGACACAATTGCTAGAAGACCAAGCGAAATACAGATAGCAGCCATAAAAAGGAATCCTTAAAAGAGCTCTCGGATATAAATTTAAATCATAAGGAAATCAAGTGTTAGCTCCAGGAAGGAGACCCTTGATTTCTTCAAACTAACTGAAATAAAATTGTAAAAAAAGGGAGATTAACCGATCATTATGAATTTTGGAACACAGCTGCCAGGCGTAAAGGATCCAAATGTCATATTTAGTTTAATTTTTAGTTTTATTCAAAGGGTGTGGAAACCCATTCTGGAAAATTCAGATACCTTCGAGTTTTGTGAAATTTTAGCAATAGGCATTAGACATCAATTAATAAATATTCCCCAAATTTAAGTTTCTTTAGTGTTGTGATGGAATATCGGACCCCCTAAATAAGTGAACTAGTCTGGACAATAAATACGACATCGAACAGTAGTATGGGTATTCGATTGTGTTCTGTTCAATCCTATTGGATTACCTGTAGTTACTATTGTTTGTACAAGATATGTACGTTGGAATAAACCGTACTATTTTAAGACATTTACACTCTGGTTATTTTGTTATTTATAACTACTTACCAAGTTATATCATTTAGAGTATTTGGGAGGGATTTTAGGGGGCATAATATGGGCACAACTTCTCATTCGAAAATTAAACTATTTCACATTTACATTGAATTTGATCCATAGTCATTATATATACCAATTAAACAAGATTCCCTGAATTTCAATTTCTTCTTAAATATTTTCTAAAATCAAAATCATGTAATAGATTTTGATCAAAATTGGAATAAGGATTATAGACATAAGGTTGAGTAGTATGTTAATTTTAATATTTTAAAGGGGGACATAAAAGTAGTGCAAAACTGTTTTTTCCGGGGAATTAATTTTACCTGTCCTGGGACAGGAAGTCTATTATTATTAAACGTTTTCTTCGATTTTGTTCTGTGATGCCATCCAGTGTTGCTGGATTTAAATTGTCAACGACTTCATGGAACAATGCGAAAAACGTTTTATGCGCGTTTCTCCGCCGTCTTTTTAAAATTCTCTTCTTTCTCCAGCTTTGTTGTTCATTTTCTTTTGACACCTGAAGATGATTCGACGAAGAATCGAAAATGTTCGTGAAACCTATGAAACCTATGGAACGTTTATATTTTTAAAATATTTTTAAAATTTATTTTAATACAAAAAAGACCATCAGAAAAATTGAAAAAATAAAAAAATATATGATTAAACAGACGAATTCTGTTATTTTTAACAATAAATATATATGTGTGTGTGTGTGTGTATGTGTTTACTTATGTGTATGTATTTTTTGTCATAAGTCGTGACGATATGAATTGAATTATAAAATAAATCCTTAATCAAAGTAAAGGGAACAGAATAGAGTTGTTTCCCTTACATTAAAAAGTTGGATGATTTAAACATAATTGAGAAAACGTTCAATGCAAGGGAAGCAACTCCTGATTATTTGTGTTCTTTTTTTAATCACACCAACGGGGATACATCCTTGAAAATCAGCCTGACAGTGGCTTTGTTGCTGTTGGGCTGAGTTTTGTTCAGTCCTAGGAGGTCCACCCTCCCAGGCTGCTCGAGCATTTTTGTAGACCAGAGTGCATTTCACCTGGTCCGCTGTCTTTTTCAAAACTCCAGCTGATCTTGTGTCTAACCTTTCCTTCAGAGGAGGTTAATTATACCCCAAATAAGGGATATATTGCCACTGAAGTGTAAAAGTGTGATAATGGCCAGATTTATTGGGGGCAATTTGAATGGGGAGTTGGGCAGCAAGATGTTTGTTTACATTACATTTTAATTTCTGCATGTTGGTACAGTCGGGGAAACATGGAGCAGGGAGGGAATTCCAAAGACAAGCCGTCTGAGGAAATAAGCTTTTATAGTAGGAGATCTTCCGGCTTCTAGGGTCCTGTACAGTGAAGGGGTGAGATTTATCAGCTAGTTGGATGGGTCGGGGTATTTTTGTTTAGGAGGTACAAATGCGGCGAGTTCATTGGAGCAGTACAATGCCCTTTTTTAGTTTGTTGTATTACGCTATATTCTCGTCATGTGGGTAAAACGAACACGCACATATCGAAGGCATTAGAAACTAACCTCCAGTCTGTAGTTGAATGGGAACGTAAATGGATGGTAACATTTAATGCTACGAAAACAAAGTTCGTTTCCTTTAACAATTCTCAGAAACCTTTTCAACCACCGATTGTCATGGCTAATAGCACTTTACCCTAGAGTCAAACATTCAAGTTCCAGAGCCTAACATTCACAGGTAACATGAATTGGAACATAGAAGATACTGCCAAGTCTGCTGCAAAGAAGGTGGGTGCCCTTTAAAGTGTCAGAAAACTTCTCACACATGACAGTATCCTCCTATATCTCTTCAAAGCTACCATTCGCCCATGCACAGAGTATTGTTGCCACATCTGGACTGGTGCACCAAGGTCCTAAAAAGGAGTCCCGAACACTGTTTAGCAAGCTCCAGCCTCTGTCCCATCGCCACAATGGGGCATACCTGTGCTTATTTTACAAGTACTTCAATATAATGTGCTCCGATGAACTTGCTGTTCTGGTGCCTCCTCACCAATCCGACAATCAGCTAAATCCTATCCATTCATTGTGGAGGTCCCCAGATGCCATAGGGCTTTCTATTCTAATTCCCTCCCAGCTCCCTGTTTCCCTGACTGTACCAACATGCAGAAATTTAAATGTAATGTGAACAAACATCTTGCACAACTCCTTACTTAGTGTGCCCCCTAAAAATCTCAGTAGCCGTTACGTCTCAGTGGCAATGCACCTTGTTTGGTGAACTGAAATAAAAAATGAATAAATAAATGAATAAAAAAGTAATGCTGACGGCATATGGGTTTATTTTGAAAATAATATTTATTCATAAATAATTATATATATATATATAGAGAGAGAGGATAGATTGATATATATATATTCATTTTGTTAATATTTGAACTTAATTAATTAATAATTATATATATATATATATATATATATATATATATATATATATATCAATCTATTCCCCCTCTCCCCTCCTTAATCTCTCTTTTTCTCTATCTATCTATCAATCTCTCTCTATATCTATCTATCTATTTATCTATCTATCGATATCTATATATATTTTTAAATAAATATTTGTTATTATTACCTACAGACTTCATGCTTACGCAATCCTCAGTCTAAGAGATGTTAATTTCTACCGGTTGAAGGATTCGAACCCAGTTACAATATTACATTTGACTCTGTAGCCTGGTATTTAACCCCTATGCCAGCATGAAATTAGCACGGGAAATGGAAGCGAATTAAGTTCTATGTAATGTCAAGTGGGGGACAAACACAGTCAATTAATCAACAGTATTCAACTTCCGTCTCTCCCTTTCTCTCTGTCTGTCTGTCTGTTTGTCTGTCTCTCTGTCTGTCTGTCTGTCTGTCTGTCTGTCTGTTTGTCTGTCTGTCTGTTTGTCTGTCTCTATCTATCTATCTCTATCTCCCCTCTCTCTATCGCGTTTTATCAAGAATTATAAACAAATTATCCAAGCCATATTATTTTACGACACAATCTTAGTTTGATCTCACACATTTTATGTCGAAGTTCATTTTTGGAAACGTTTTACGATTACAAGAGATTTTTAACATTTCATTCAATAAGTTTAGGATCCAACTAATACAACAACTTATGGGCAAAATTCAACTTTATTCCTTCTAAGGTGATACACCGATTCCAACAATTAGATGCGTTTTTTGTAGAACGATTTGTCTTTGGCCTCAAAATATGCCTCAGTATCTGATATCGCTTTTTCATTGGAGCCAAATCTTTTCTCCTGGAGAATTTTTTTTAGGTCTGCACATGGCCAGTAGTCGTTGGGGGCCAGATCTGGAGAATAGGGTGGATGCGGAAGCAATTCGAAGTGCAATTCATATGTTTTTTGCCATCGTTGAGATTAATTTGTGACACGGTGCATTGTCTTGGTGAAAGATTTTTCTTCTTCATTTGTTGCCGTTTTTTGGCGATTTCTTCCTTCAAACGAACCAATAATGCGATATAATATTCGCTACTGATGGTTCTTCTTTTCTCAGAGTAATCGATGAAAAATACTTTGTGCATCCCAAGATACGGAGACTAAAACCTTTCCTTTTGCATCTTTTGTCGATTTGAACGGTTTTCACTTGCCGCTGTCCACTCAGCTGCCTGTCGACTCTGGAGTGAAGTGGTGGATCTATGTTTCATCCATTGTCACATGTTTGTTGTGTTGAAACAGTTGCAATCAACGCTCTGAATTGACGCTGCATTGTTGTTTTTGATCGACTGTGAGCAAATGCGGCACCCACTTTGAACACATCTTTCTCACTGACAAATATTCCTTCAAAATGGTGAACATACTACCTCTTAGCTGTTGTTTCTGATGGAGCAGAGACCGGATAAAACTTATCGAGCCATTGCTTTGTTTGAACAGTATTTTCTCCTATCAGAAAGTAATGCTTTATCAATACACGAAATTCAGATTTTTCCATTTTTATTTTTAAATTTGCAACAGTAGCTTTTTTTCACTAAGAATAGTCACCACTTATCAAGGCCAGATGACACTCAAGGATAAGAGTTAATGAGATGGAATAGAGACAGAAAATCCTTGACCGGAAGTCATGTGGTTTCATCGACTTCCGCTTTGAGGTCACCTCTGCCCTATAAGGTGTCACTTAAACCCTTTCATCCCCAAGCGGGCTTCGTTATCAAACACCAAGAGTCACTTGAGAATAAGGGTTGATGAGATCGAATGATTGTCAGGACCAAGTCCGAATATTTCTGTGGACGGTTTTAAATGGGAATCTGTTGATATTGGCTTTAAAGACGACCAAGTAGTAATCTGTAGGGATGCAGTCTTGCGACAATGTGTTCCACAGACGGAAAGCCCTTCAAAAAAGCTCTGTACATGGAAATTTTGCCTGGCGTTACACACACTGAGGTAGAAAGGAAAGTTTTTCTTCATTGTAGTAGCGAGACTAGTTCTTGCTGTGAATGTCTAACAAGAAGGAAGCAGAAATTTGCACTCAGTGGAGAACCTTCTATGGAAATACCGATGGAGTAGAGAGAGACTAGCAACATCTCTTCTCTGATTGCGAAGTAGATTCTGAATTCTGTCAAGGCGACAAAGATTATACTGAGCGGCACCTCCTCAGGTGTGGCAGCAGTACCTCCCCATCTTGGGGGGACGTATCTGACTCTTGTATAGGTAGAGGATTGCATTCGGAGTCAAGTACTTCCTGTGGCGGTAGAATGAGTCAACCATTTCTCCAGTCGAGCTTCACTTAAGTAACTGCAATTTGTAAACTAAGAATCCGATCAGGCTCAAATTTTGACGCGTGACATTTGAAGGTTAGTACTTTATAAAAATCATATGGATTTTTTATTAGTGGCGCCATCTATATGTGAGGCCCGGGACTTATTTAGTAATGTGTTAAGCACCAAGCATTTCACCATTTCAACTGCCGTAAGTTTGCTGAAAATAGGTAAAAAATATGTAGCATCAAGGAACCACTGTAAGAGTGTAATATCCGCAGCTAATAATCGATATACTGTGATGACTAGAAATTGCATCACGCCACAGGAATGAGGAAATCACGATTTCTGGAAAATCTATTATAATAGTGTGGTGAACAATGCCCCCCCCCCCACTATCTAACCGCAACGGACGAAACTTAATTGCTTGTCTAGCGGTTTCCCTAAACTCCCCTTTTGACTTCGCAAACCACTACTACCCTAATTCTCCACTATGAACGGAACCTGCACTAGATGATCTGATTATCACCCCTTTCCATGTCATAGTTATTATAAAAAACCTTGATTGACCCCCCCTCCAAAGCATGTTGACCAGATCTAATCTCTGCTATAGTCATAAAGGAATGCTCTGCTTAGCTGACCCCTATCCTCTCCATCTCTATAACAAATGTCTTGCTGAATCTTGCTTCCTTGATAGCCGAAAAATTGCATCTGTGCTACCAGTTTTCAAGAATAGGGAAAAAAGACTGACCCGAAAATTATCGCCTCATACGTCTCCTCTCGCTTTCTGCTAAATTCGTTGAATCATTAATCAACTAGCGATAGTTCACCACCTTAAAAATACTAAACTTCTCTCTGGATTTAGGCCATCCCATTCTACTGCGAATATGCTAACAGTCATCTTTGAATGTATATACTACACACTGGATAAGTTCGGTGAATCTAGGGCGGTAGCGCTAGATATCTCCAAGGCTTGTTATGAAAGTTTTAGAAAAATCAACCTGTACAGTATAACTGGACGAATATAAGCAAATCTTTCTTAGCTAAAACACAGATCCAAATTGTTCTTGGACGCACAACCAAACAATACCACATCAATATAGGTGTGCCCCAAGGGTTGATACTTGGACTTTTATTATTCTTGATATTCATAAACGACCTCAGTGATGCACTCGCATCTGAGATAGTTGTATTTGCTGAAAACATCATACTCAACATCCAACAAGTCGAATGCCCACGCAAGCAAGGGAATTCAATTCAATTAATTTGGAAAAAAAAAACAAGCATGCTTCGGTTGCCATGTACGGAAAGGGTAGTAGAAATTTACACAAAACATGGATTATTCCCCTTGCTGATTCTTTTCTAATAGAATTCAATTAATTTGGCAAAAAATAAAACAAGCATGCTTCGGTTGCCATGTAGAGAAAGTGTGGTAGAAATTTTCACAAAACATGGATTATTCCCCTTGCTGATTCTTTAAAAATTGAATTCAATTAATTTGGCAAAAAATAAAACAAGCATGTTTCAGTTGCCATGTAGAGAAAGGAATGGCAGAAATTTTAAACAGAAGAGGATACAGTAGCCCAGCACCTGTCCAAGTTCACTTTGAATTGCTGCGTTGTTGGTGCATTAATAAATGCACCAACAATGCTAGAGTGTTATCTCTTTTGGGAGTTTATTCGAAGGTCAATGGATCCTGATTGAGAAAGCGGCCCTCCTCCGGTTCAATCGAAATCGGTGGTGAAATAGTTTTTTTTCTGGTGTCTGCGTCGACCTCTTTCTGGTGCAGGAGTGAATAATAGGTCCTGAGGTATATTGTAATGACCATTGAGTAGATTGTAGACCAAATGACTGCTTACTTAGAAAATGGCCTCCAGTCTGTAGTTGAATGGGGCCAAAAATGGTTGGTCACTTTTACTGCCACCAAGACAAAGCTCCTTTCCTTTAACAATTATAAGAAACCTTTCCAACCACTGATTGCCATGGCCGATAGTACTCTTCTTGAGAGTCCAACGTTTAAACTCCTCGGTCTAACATTCACAGACAACATGAAGTGAAATAGGTACATAGAAGATGGTGTCAAGTCTGTTGCAAAGAAAGTAAGCTCCCTTTATCGGGTTAGAAAACTTCTCACACCTGCCAATATGCTATATCTCTATAAAGCGATCATTCGCCTGTGCATGGAGTATTGTTGCCATATCTGGGCAGGTGCAACAAACGCTCGCCTCTCTTTCTTAGACAAGATGCAAAAAATAATTTCTAACCTAATAGGTCCCGCACTGTCTGCCAAGCTCCAGCCCCTGGCCCATCGTTACAGTGTTGCATCTCTGTGCTTGTTTAACAAGTACTTTATGGAATGTGCTCTGATGAACTTACTGGACTTGTAAATACCCCCTCCCCGGCTAGCAGCAAAATCCCACCTCTTCACTGTAAAGGTCCCCAGATGCGGGAAGATTTTCTACTCTAATAGCTTCTTTCCACAGACCGCTTACCTTTAGAATTCCTTCCCTGCTCCCTGTTTCCCCGACCACACCAACATACAGAAATTAAAATGTGAAAAAACATCTTGCTTCTCAACTTCTCACACAGGTTGCCCCCTATAAATCTGGTCCCTATCACAGTAGTCCCTTATGCTTCAGTGGCAATATGGGGCAGACAAAAGTGAAAAACAAATGATATTTCAACGAGTCTGAAGTAAAGAACTCAGTTAAGAGGATATTAAGTACACATGTTCATTTTGGCTGGTTCCATGTGCGTTTACGTGTTTGTAAATAAATAGGCACGAAAATATGTGTGTGTATTAGTATGCCTATTTTGTCAGTGAGATAGTGTATGTGTGTTCATTTCGGCTGGCTCCGTGTGCGTTTATGTGTGTGTATGAACAGTGTACATGTGTTCGTTTAAGCTTGCATTGGGTTTAGTAGTCTATGAAAGCTCCTCGTTCGTCTGCCGAGGCCGGAATTAGCTTTTACGTACGTATCGACGTGCATTGTCTGTTGAAAAAAAAATTCCGGAACAAAGAAAGAGAAAGGTTCATGTTTGGGTTTTTATAGTATTGTTGGATTTTGTCCCATCGCGAGTCGATACGTAATAACGGCGTTCACTGCTGCTGCTGCTGCTGCTGCTGCTGCTGCTGCTGCTGATGATGATGATGATGATGATGATTGAGAAACGTCTAGTAGGCTGGGAACGGAGGTCCACTTTTCCCATAACCGAAGGACAAGGAGCGGATCGTCCGCCAGAGTGTCTAGGGGTGGGAGATTCAATGGATTCGCAGACAGTCTCCTCTGCCACGCCTCACTTTCGGCAATCTCGGTCGTCAACACGGTCAATCTTCTGGAGCCAATACTCGAGGTCTGGGTGGTGGTCACTTCTTAATTAGCTGAGTGTCACTTGCTGTTACCAGGTGATACACTTTTCAGCTGATCGGCTCAGTTTCTCTCTCCATGGTCAACGTAGATCCTCCTAACTCGTTCATGCGGGAAGGGTGGTTGTTTGCTCGCATGGTAGATCGCTGCTTTCGCCGTGTCGTAGTGGTGATGGACTTCGAACTGGTTTTCTTTCCGTCTTTTCTTTAGCCGTTTTTCGTCTGCTATTTCGTTGTTTACTACAGGACTACTTTATGACGCACGTTTTACAGCGTAAGAGTACACTTTCACGTTGACTTCCAATGCGCTTAAAACACTAGACAAAAAGATATCACATTTTTTAGTGTGTCACCTACTTGATCTGCACAATGACATTTTTTTGATTATGGAGGAGGAGGGTGAGGAGATAATAAATAGAGCGAGAAACACTGTATGAAACAAACATCCTTGTAAGTAAAACGAATGTTGGTTTCATTGGATGGTCAGTGAGCAATCGAGAAGGCTACGATTATGTGTTGCGTTGTTTAAAAGAAATATGTGTCATTATTTTTACACACTCATATATTTAGACTCATATGTATGCATGAACACACCCTAAGACAAATTCACTAACACTCTCACCCTTCCCCTTTTTCACTGCTGCCTTAATGTACCCACTCAAAGCTTTCCATATTCATTTCACTCTTTGCTACTGACTGACTTTTCGCAGCCCGGCTCCTCGTCCAGCGCTCTTAGTAGCCACGGCTACTACTTTTCTTTATCAACCCATCATGTCAACCCAATATTTCGATGTACTTGCATGACATTTTTCTTTAAATTATCATCCTGAGGAAGTCTTACAATAAAGACGAAACGTTGATGAATATATAAAAAAATATCTCTTGATTTTTTCCTCTTTCATTTCCCATATATATATATATATATATATATATATATATATATATATATATATATATATATATATATGAAGCAATCCAACAAAAGATATAAGCGTCAACTAATATCTTATAATTAGTGAAACATCCGGATAAAAACTGAAGCTCAATATACTGGATAGAGCATTAATATTATAATATAAAATGAAGTAATAAAATAAGGTGTCAATCAAATTTTATTAGAATTCAAAGTTCAAGCAAAGTATCCTTAAGTCCTTTAAGGATACTTTGCTTGAACTTTGAATTCTAATAAAATTTGATTGACACCTTATTTTATTACTTCATTTTATATTATAATATATATATATATATATATATATATATATATATATATATATATATATATATATTAAGTTAAAATATTAACAAAATAAACAAACACAATACTTTTCAAAAGTTTAAGTTCAATATACGAGATAGAGCAATTATATAATTTGTTAATTTTTTAACTCTTAACTTTTCCAACCTTACAAATAACCATCCCAATAACAGTGTATCCTCCCCTGTACACCTAATAACTCTATTAACCCATAACACTTAATGTAAATTGAGAACTAATATTATTCTCCTCCACTCCACTAATCCTTAACCGCTTCTACTTCAACACTCTAATTCCTATTCCCCTTTTTTTCAATTATTGGCCAACCCTCGTACACACTCATCCATTGCTTTTTTTATCTCTCTTGTATTCGATCCATCAACTTTGCATACGCTTCGCTCTACCGACAATATTTTTCTCATAGATTCCATTCCTCTCACCTTTAAACTATGCTCCCTGGTTACTCCTATAATGGTCCATTTGCCCCCCCCCCCCTCAAAATCTATTTATAATTTCAACACACTAGTTCATCACTTAGGTTACATAATTCAACCCAATCCTACCCCATAATCCTTGTACTAGAAATCAAATGTTGCAAGCAGACTAACGCTGTTCCCAATCCTAACTTCAGTTAAACATTAAAGTATCTTATTTAGTCATGCATTTAATATTTAACTAACTGGGAATTCTTTAAAGTCTTTAAACATTAAACTCTGAAATACTAGTTTTTGTCTGAATTATTACATATTAAACACGTAAATTCCAGATTTCCAATCGTTTGAACACTAATTTCCCAATTTGAACCCTTTTAAACTTTCTGAATTATATATAAGTTTGTATAAAAATCCGTTTTAATTACGGGACCACCCCCCTTTCAGAACTATTTACTTACTGACCTGAACCACTTCTGTTTTTAGCTTATGATAAGCCCACCCCAACTCGCATCGGTTTATTGCTTACTAGCAATGAGCAGTAACCAAAAAAACCCTTCCCCTTCTCTTCTCCCAGCATCAGCCATAGTTCATTTAACTAACCCAATCAGCCACCTCCTTTATCTCTACCCCATCCCCCACTTCTTTATTTGGCCTCGCTTTTCTTAGACTCGATCGAAGTCACTACTTAAATTCCCGACTGCTTGCGTTTAAAAAAATGAAGAATAATTATTTATCACCATTAAAGCTTTTTTTCATTTCTTTATTTTTTTCCATCATTCTTACTCCTTTAAAAAAAAAATGTTGTCAGGGCACCAATTTCACGACGTAGCTTTCTATCAATCAATCTTTTATACAAATCATTCCTGATCATAAACAACTTCGGTGCTTGTGTATTGCAGGGCCGAAAAAAATTATCTTTCATTTTGAAGAGTCAAATGACAGGGGGAGATAATTCAAAGTGTTCTCCCAGAATTTATTTTCAAAGGGATTTTATTGTTATGCATTTTAATTAACTTAAAGTAAAATAAATAAAAAATATATATACGTAAAAGGATTATTTAGGAATCAAACAATCACGACGCTTTATAGTATTCGGTGCAAATAAAAATTAAAAAGATTTACTGAAATAAAGTAAACAAAAAATAGATAACTACGTAAATGAAAGGAAAAATACATGAAACATGGGAAATAAAGTTTTTGAAATAAATGAAATCTCTGCAATCTGTGCGCTTGCAAGAAGTCTATTATTTTGGCATTATCTCTGGTTAAATATAAAATATATTGCAAATTCAGAGCGTTAAAATACATTTTTAGATAAATCCTGGAGAATACTTTGAATTATCACCCCCTGTCATTTGACTCTTCAAAATTAAAGCTAAAATTTTTTTTCGCCCCTTTAATGTATATATATATATATATATATATATATATATATATATATATATATATATATATATATATATATATATATATATATATATATATATATATATGTGTGTGTGTGTATATATATGTATAAATTTAGACGACCCATGTAGATTATGTCTGAATGAGAAATTTGAAATCCTAAACTTTAAAGACCCCTAAAATCTATTAAATAGTAACACATATATATATATATATATATATATATATATATATATATATATATATATATATATATATATATAGTAAGCTATGAAAATATATTTATGGCAATTAAGCTACACAGAGGCTCCCACGTTTCATGCCTTAAGATTCCCCCTGGGGATGAAACGCGGGAGCCTTTGTGTAACTTAATTGCCATAAATATATTTTCATAGCTTACAACCTAGCTCTACTTACGTATCGAGCACTGTTGAAGTAAATACTGAAAATTGATACATAAAAAATTATATCTCCTTATAGAATTTTATGTGGATACATGAAATAGTAATATATATATATATATATATATATATATATATATATATATATATATATATATATATATATATATATATATATATATATATATATAAATGATTGATGAAAATAAAAGTTGTATAATTACAATATTTATTAAATCATCAGAAGTTCAAAAACAAGAAGGGATCTCATTATCCTTAATCCATGGATCTTCAAAGAAAAAATATTTTCAGCACAGATAAAAATCGGTAATGTAATTATTACCGGTAACATTAAACTTTGAAAATTAATACACATATATATATATAAGAATGGTAGAAACTAAAAGTAGAAACCGATAAAGTTAACAGACTCCTCCCATACATCTCAATAGTAACTGCGAAACAACAGAACAAACTGAGGATGAAACAGAAGAAATAGAAAATATCAAACCACTTATGAACGAGGATAAAACAAAATTTACATCCCTATGGAACCAAGAATGGAAGAAACTAAAAGTAGAAACAGAAAAAGTGAATAGGCTCCTCCCACATATCTCAACAGACACTATCAATGCCTTAAACAACTTAATTAATGCAGGGGCCAAATCAGTAAGTATGAAATTAAAATTAGAAACAAAACTACATAAAAAAATGGACCGACAAAGCCTGGATGGGAAATTAGACTGGAAACCCAGATCAGCAAAAGAAGCCAAATTTGCCAAATCTGAAAATAGGATGAAAGAGAACATACAGCGATGGAAAGGGGGGAAACAAGTAAATACTAAATAAGAAACACGAAGAACTAAAGCAAAAGATAGCAGCAAAAAAGGTAGATTGAGATGATACAGATACAAATCGGAACAGTACAAACAAAGCAGGAGCTTTGAAAACATTGAAAGCGAATTGAAAGCCAGAAAACAATGAAAGCTAATGATAGCAGAACAACTAGACCCGACAGAAACAAAACACTTCTGGAGCAAGATATGGGAAAAGCGACAATATGACAACAGAAATGCCGAATGGCTGTAAAACAGGAAAGAAAAACTTCAGCAAATTTAAGAGGGAACAGAAAGCGAAATTAACGAAGAGACGCTCAAGAATACCTTAAGAAAAATGTCAAACTGGAAAGCACCAGACCACGATGGAATACATGCATACTTGTTTAAAAGCATCTACGTAGCTACATGAAAGACTAATGCAAAACAGGAATGGATGACCAAAGAAAGAACCACATTAATACAAAAAGACACTAAAAAAAAGGAATGACCCCAAGCAACTACAGACCAATAACCTGTTTACCAACCATGTGGAAAATTTTAACACCACAACTGAGAGAACAGATCTACCACTCCCTTAATAATTGTGGACTACTTCATGAGAAACAGAAAGGATGCCTGAAAGGGAAAAGAAGGACACATGACCTGTTATACATAGACCAAAAGATCCTGAAAAAGGAAAAAGAAAACAGAAAAAAGAACATAGCCGTGGCATGGATCGACTACAAGTAAACTTACGACAGGACCCCCAAGCATGGATGATCGAGTGCTTGGAGATGTACAAAATATCAGAAAAGATTAAAAAAGCAATAGGAACATGGAGAATAGAACTGACATCTGGAGGACAATACCTAACTGAGATACGAATCCAGAGAGGCATCTTCCGAGGAAATTCTCTATCACTGCTGTTGTTCACCATGATGTCACTCAACAACATATGCAGGAAATGTGATGCTGGATACAAGTTTACAGATACAGAACAAAGAATAAACCATCTCATATATATGGACGACCTGAAGCTATCTGCAAAAAGCAAAAAGAAACTGGTAATGCTAATAGAGACAACCAGAATCTTCAGCCAAGACATTCAACACAAAATTCTTTGGGATATGGATATACAAACAGATAAACTCATACAAGCAAGGAGACCTGATGTTATTATAATAGACAAAAATGAAAAATCTTGTAAAAATCATAGACTTCGCCGTTCCAGCAGACCACAGAGTGAAGATCAAAGACACGGAAAAACGAAGTAAATACACAGAACTAGCCAGAGAACTGAAAGGAATATGGAGCATGAAGAAAGTTAGTATCATACCAATAACCGTATGGGGCACTAAGAACAATCTCCAAAAACCTAGAGAAAAGACTGGGAGAAATTGGAATCAAAGGGACCATCGAAACCATACAAAGGACGGCAATGATCAAAGCAGTTGCAATCTTAAGGAAAATCCTTGAATGCGGAAATCAACCCGCATAAGCTACAAAGGGTAACCAGTCACAAAGGAATTTACAACAGGGAGAAAACAAAACCACATGAAGAACACCACAACACAAACCAAGGAACAGAAACTGCAAGAAACATCACTTCATAATCCCCCCTCAATAAATTACACCGGCCTCAGCTATCACCGCACAAAAATGAACCAAGGAATAGAAATTACAAGAAACACCATAAGCTCCCCCCTTCTCTCCCCCCCCCCAAAAAAAAAATTTAAAAATTTAAAAAATTTAAAAAAATAAATAATAAAAAATAAATTTAAAAAAAAATTAATTAAATTTTTTTTTTTTTTTTTAAATGGTGCCGGCATAGGCTGACACCAGACAAAATATTATTTGTAGAGAGTCGAGGAGGATAAGAAGACCGAGGAGGGACAGCACAAACCAGACCTCCACTGAGACTTTGGGGAGGCTTATTGCCACCCAAATCCCAGAGAAGACTTATGGTCATTACCAGCGAGAAATCAATGGTACTGCATCGTTATCGAAAAGAGATTAAGAATACTGGAAATCTGGGGAGGCTTGTTGTCACTCAAACTCCAGGAAATACCACTGGTTGTTGTCGGTGAGCAATCATTGACGATGATCTGTGTAAGAACTCCTAGTACAAATAATAATAATGAGATTTTGCAGTAAAAGTTACTATGAAAAAAAGGGTTGAAAAAAAATTCAACAATGGGTCTTCAATTGTCTAGTTTTATATAAATATTTCACAGACAGACAATGTTTTCAACCGGCAATTTTTAAAAAATTCTGCACATAACCCGATTGCCTTGGATGTATTACCTCCCATGCCGCCCCTGTGTATATGCAAATGAACGTGTGTATGTGCGTGTGATGGAGCGGCCATCTTTTTATGTCTGAGCGGCTTCTTTAGAAACACAAAATAGAAATACAATAAATTTCAACGATGACATTTTTTTTCCACGGTTTTGAATCACATCTAAGCTGATAATTATTTCTGAATTTCAATTTTATTCCAGTTTTTGTTATTAAAATATTAAAAAAGAAAAGAAAACAACGTCAAAGCATCTTGCATTAGACTCAAAATCAGGCATCTCTGAGAACTATTTATTTTTCATCGTTTTCTCCTTTCAATTAGGTAGAAAAGTCAATTTTTTAAAGCTAAAACGCAATAAAATTTGGAGTCAGTCAATTCTTTGAACAAAATCTTTAATTGAAATAATAAAAGAAAGAAAATGCTTTCAAAGACTTTAAAACACAAAAAAAAATATGCAGGTAGAAAAATCATTTTTATTGTCTATGGTAACAATTATTTGTTAAATATCTTTTACACCCCTTTTTTCTTGTTAACTATACTGCACAATTGCTAATAATAATAATAATAATAATAATAATAATAATAATAATAATAATAATAATAATAATAATAATAATAATACAGAGAGGCATCTTCCAAGGAGATTCCCTATCACCACTACTATTTATCATAGCAATGATGGACTCAACTACATACTCAGAAAATGTGATTCTGAATACAACTTTACAGACAAAGAATAAACCACCTCATGTACATGGACAACTTGAAATTATTTGCAAAAAGGAACTGGAAAAGCTGATAAATACGATCAGAATCTTCAGCCAGGATATCCAAATATTCGGAATGCTAAAGATGAAAAGGAGAAAACTGGAGGTGACAGAGGGCATGGAACTGCCCAACCAAGAGGAGATGAGAGCGCTAGGCGAACAGGATAGCTACAAATATCTGGGAGTTCTGGGAGTAGACACCATCAAATCTACAGAAATGAAAGAGAAAATTGGAAAAGAATATTTACGAAGAACAAGAAAACTTTTAGAAACGAAATTATATAACAGAAATCTAGTAAAAGGAATAAACACCTGGGCAGTAGCACTAATAAGATACTCTGGACCATTCATAAGCTGGGCTAAAGAAGAACTCAGGCACTTTGACCAGAGGACTAGAAAATTAATGACTATCCACAACACACTACACTCAAAAATGATACGGACAGACTCTACATGAAAAGAAACGAAGGAGGAAGATGACTGGTAAGTATAGAAGATTGTGTGGAAGACTCAAAAAAAGAGCTGGAGAAATAAATAACTCAGAACACGGAAAAGCTAATTGCCGCAGCATGAGACACCGTTCAAATGAGCGACTCGGAAAGCACCAAAACCAGAAATGAAACGACAAGAAAAGAAAAGTGGGAAGGAAAACAACTACATGGACGCTTCAGAAGACTGACAAGAGAAAAAACCAACGAAAATAGCTGGACATGGCTAAGAAAAGGAAACTTGAACAGAGAAACGAAATCCTTACTGATGGCTGCACAGAACAATGCGATTAGGACAAACTACATTAAAATAGATCAAATCCAGGAAAACAGTAAATGCAGACTGTGTGGACAAAGAGACGAAACAGTAAATCATATAATAATAAGTGAATGCAGCAAACTAGCCCCAAAAGAATACAAGAACAGACATGACTGCGTGGGGAAAGCAGTACACTGGGAACTATGCAAACGATTGAATTTCGAATATGTAGGCAAATGGTACAAATATAAACCAGAAACAGTACTGGAAAACGAAAAACACAAGATCCTCTGGAATATGGATGTATAAACAGACAAACTCATACAAGCATAGAGAGATCGGATGTTATAATAATCAACAAGAAAGAAAAATCTTGCAAAATCGTAGACTTCGCCGTTCCAGCATACCACAGAGTGAAGATCAAAGAGACGAGAAAATGGTCCTTACCAGAGAGAAATCAATGGTAAGCGGCTGTTGAGATACCGCAAGGTTATTTGCGGTGGTTATCGAAAACAGGTGGAGAGTATTGAAAATCTGGAGAGGCTTGTTGCCACTTAGACTTGAGGGAAAACCACCGGTTGTTGTCGGTGAGCAATCACTGACGATGACATGTGTGATAACTCCTAGTGAGTACAATTAATAATAGCACAACATCAATATAAAAAATGGAGACATGACAAAGTTGCTCAGGTACTAAAATTGGAATTTATGCAAACTCTATGAATTGGACCACAATGAGAAGAGTTATGAGCATAAGTCAGAACTGATACAAGAGAACGACAGCGTCAAACTTCTTTGAGACGTGCACATACAAACTGACAAAGTCCTTGAACATTTTAAACCCGACTTAATCTTTCCAAACAAAAACAAGAGAATTTGCTTAATCATTGATAGCCTGCCCCTTCGATACCAGAGTGCAGGCGAAAGGACACGGAAAAAAAAATTATCAAGAATTAAAATGGGAATTAGTTAGACTATGGTCCAATGGTTTTTACTAGCGAGAAATCAATGGTAAGCGTCTGTTGTGATAACGCAAAGTCATTTGCAATAGTAATCGAAAGAAGTGGAGAGTACTGGAAATCTGGGAAGACTTGTTGTCACTTAGACTCCAGGGAAGAACACAGGTGAGGGAGCAATCACAGATTATGACCTGTGTGAGAACTCCTAGTGAGCACAGAATAATAATAGTAGTAGTAGTAGTAGTAGTAGTAGTAGTAGTAGTAGTAGTAGTAGTAGTAGTAGTAGTAATAATAATAATAATACTAATAATAATAATAATAATAATAATAATAATAATAATTCTACAAACAATAAAAGAACTTTCATATGAAACAATTGAGGAAACCGTGTCAAATTTTTTCACAAGGAAATAAAGAATAACATAGTCGGCTAATTTGACAATTAAATCTTTCGCGGTTCTCATATATATATATATATATATATATATATATATATATATATATATATATATATATATATATATATATATATGAGTAATTGCTTTTATTGAAAGGTCAATGTTTGTTGAAGTCTTTTCTTTCTTGTTCCTATTTTTACCTGACCGATTGTTTGATTCACACCTGATTTGCATAAATGTTAAGACTTCGTGTCGTCTCGAAGTGAGAAAAGAAAAGCGAAGAAAAAGAATCCACGCCTCCAGCTGCGTTGATGCAAAACAATGAATATTTATTGATATGAGGTCGAGAATATGTGACAGGATACTTGCGGTAAGGCATATAGAGATCGTGATACATAGATAGATAGATAGATAGATAGATAGATAGATAGATAGATAGATAGATAGATAGATAGATAGATAGATAGATAGATAGATAGATATTGTGATAGATAGATAGATAGATAGATAGATAGATAGATAGATAGATAGATAGAATTTGTGATAGATAGATAGATAGATAGATAGATAGATAGATAGATAGATAGATAGATAGATAGATAGATATTGTGATAGATAGATAGATAGATAGATAGATAGCGTGGTGCAGTGGTTACAGACGGAACCGACGAATCTATCTAGAATATAAACAAGCAAGACATTTTTCCTTACTCTAAAAAAAACAGATAGATGAAACCCGGGTATCTTCAGTGATACCAGTAATGTCAAACATACAATTGAGCATCTGTATGTTTTTACACTAACTTGTGATATATATATATATATATATATATATATATATATATATATATATATATATAATTATTTTTATTTATACAGACATGTACAAAATCTGCGACACTGGCATGTTGATGTTATCGATCAACAGCTATTATAAACTGAGATCTCATCATTAGGGAACAGTGCAGCATTCCTCTTCAAACAGCCGAGAAATATGCAATTCGGAGACAGAATTTTGTGTTCAATACAGCGAGGGGACGTTAAGCCCTGTGCGATTAAAGTACATTTGGTAAATTTAAAACTGTGAGTTAGTTGTCAGAGGACATAAAGCTGTACGTGAGCGATTCGAGTGGCACTAAGTTACTTGCTCGACGAGTACAGACTGATTTCAGCAACCCATCAGTCTCTATCTGTTCTTCCTGGCGTGCAGGTACCGTCCTTCATTCACCCATGTTATGTATATTATCAATTGTTACCCATCATATAGGAATGATATATAAACTAGAAAAATTAGGTATGTTTGTTTATTTTAGCTCATTAAACCCTAACCCTAACCCTAACCCACAGACGAGAAAACGCTTTGGATAAGCACAGATTTCGAGGTGATTAAAATAGTAATATTTAAAAAAACAAAAATATTTCTTGCATTATGAAGGAGAAATAAATAAATAAATAAATAAGATTGTAAAATATTTTCTTATGTAGGGTTTTTTTGGGGGACATCACTATTATTGAAAGGGTTCCACGGAGGAAAAAAAGTTGGGAAACACTGCTCTATATAGTAGAGGGCAAAAGCTCAAACACATCTATTTATATGCCTAATTTGCATAACTATTTTTAAACAGTTTATAATAAATTAATGTTTGATGTTATTCATTTGTAATTTTATTGTCCTATTTTCGTATATATATATATAACCCACCGACCAACAAGAAAAAATAAAACAAAATAATTTACTACACAAAATTCTAACTTAATAATCAAAAATAATAACACTACTTACTCCCCCCTAAACAAAACAAACGTACTGTATTTGTTCCAATGCCCATTCGAGGAATGTTTCCCCAAGACCCAAACAGACAAACACAGGCCATGCAACTACAACCCTCTCCCGACGCCTTACGCATCACTTAAATGATACTAGTGCCATCCAGCGATACATTATTACCACACACACAAAAAAGCATAAAATCAACCGAACTACGACAAATATTAACAACTAATACTAAGATCATACATAAAAACAACTGCACCAACAGACTAAAAATCTTTGAAGCCCTACACATAAAAAAAAATTACAACCCACAATATATATATATATATATATATAGAATACTGCACCCAGGCCTGGTCTCCAGCGACTAGATATGGAAATTGGAATGTAATATTGAAACTGGAAGGCGTACAAAGAAGGGTGACAAAACTAATAAGTAAAGTAAAGGAGTGCAGTTACAGGGAGAGATTGGAAAAATTGGCATTGACTACTTTGCTGGAGAGAAGACTGAGAGGTGATATGATTGAGACTTTCAAGATAATAAATGGCATTTCTAACTATTGTGGGCATTTTTTTAGTATTTCTCCTAGATCTGGAAGGTTATTGTCAAGGCAGTTTTCAAAAACTAGATCTGTTAACCAGTTAAGTTTTTTTGCTCACAGAGTAATATCTTTTTGGAATAAGTTGCCAGATCAGATTAAGAACAGCAATAGCGTGGATCAGTTTAAGATGAGGTTGGATGAATTCAGAGAAAGTGGTAGGAGGGAGGGGCCACTTTTGGGAATTATTTAACAGAATTTGATCTGGATATCGATACTGTACTAAGAGTTAATTTTTTTTTCTTCTAAACAGTTGAATTGAGAAGATAGTTAAAGGATGAATTACAAAAATCATGTTCATTATTTTTCAAGGGAGGTGGGCAAAAATTAATTCATCATAACTTTAATTTACATATATCTATATCTTTTAAACCAGTTCGGTTTTATTTTTGATGTCTTATTTTTACTTGTATTAATTACGATTAATATCGATAAAACTATGGCCTATATAGATATACGCAATATTTTTGTCGATAATTTAATCATAACTACTTCAAGTAATTTCAAAACAAAGGATGAATTACCAACTTCGAGATAAGTCTATACACACACATACGTACATATACAATAATTACGATTAATATAGACATATGTTTGAGTTTGAATTACCTATTAGACACCATCCTCGAGTGTTTTCGATCTCTCTGTACAAGGGTTTGTCAGGACAACCTGACATGAGAATACTTCTCCCTACAAGTAAACCCTGACCAAATATTCAAAATAACATAGTATTCGAAGCCCAAATAACATGGCTATACTCTGGCTCATACGAGGAAATGTGCACCTAAGTAACAATACTTAGCTGGATACTCCACCAGACTAGATGAATTCTTATCCTGGAATCCGGTAAGACCAACAGACCACAAGAAAGATATACTATAACATAGTTAACTTGTCAATTGGGAAGAGGAAAATTAATCTTCTTAACTTCTTTACTAACTCAAAGTTTGACAAGTAAAGGAGAACTTTAATTGAATATTCGAATATCTATGTATCTCATATAGAGATCAAGTGTTAGCCCCAGGAATTTAATTTCTGAGAACTTCGACTGAAGTAAAATGAAACACAAAAGACAATAACCACTCCTTTCCCTACAAGGGCAATAATTTCTTTTACAAAATATTTATTTGTAATTCTCCCCGCCCCTTCCAAAACAATCGACAAGTAAAACAAGTTTTAGTGAGACACGGTTATTTTTAAAACTAATTATGTTTTTATATGTATCATTTTTAAAGCGTTTTTTTTTCTTCTAAAAAAACAAATATTTTAACTTACAGTCCTACATTATTCCGGACATAAAATTCTATGGGTAAAAACAGATATGACAGGTGCTCGACTGAACTTCAATCTATACCCCTTCCCTTCTAAAACATTCGCAACAAAAACTCGTCTAGTTACAACCATTGTCAATAAATTCTCTTTCTTCCTCTGTGTACCTAGAACTAAGCGGAACAAAGTTTCTTTCCAAGAACTGCCCATCTATGCAACACAGTACCACGGGGTTGCTTCCCGGCTGACTATAACATTGCCGTTTTCAAGTCCAATGTAAACAAATTCTTGATGAGCTGTTCTCCTAAATAGTCACTTTCTGACCAGTTACAACCATCGTTACTAACCCTAACCCTAACCCTAAACCCTAACCCTAACCCTAATCTTAACCCTACACCTAACCTAAACCCTAACCTAACCATCGTTACTAATCCCTTTGGTGTTTCACCGTCTACCTGTCAAACACGATAACTATTATTCTCGAGTGTCTTATGAGCCTTGATAAGCTGTGACACGATTTTAAAAAAAATGTTTGGAATATGTACTAAACAACGTTGGTCTTTGTTGTTTCACTTTAGCTTATTGTGTCGCGGAGGGGGATGGCTGGTTGAAAACATTAGTTTCACAGTAAGCGTTCCTTGACTCGTAAGAGGTGGTATTGCTTTCAGCTACTAGTGGAGGGGGGCACATAGAGCCTGTCTTCGTCCTACTTGACCTCACGGCTGCATACGACACCATCTGGTTATGTGGACTCTATGTTAAGCTGCTGCAAACCATTCCAGATCGACACCTTGTGAGTTTCATCATGGAGATGTTGAGTAATCGTAGCTTCTCCCTCCACACCAGCGACAACCAACGCAGTAGACTACGGAGACTAAAGAATGGCGTCTCGCAAGGCTCGGTTTTATCCCCGATGCTCTTTAACATATACATCTACAACATACCGACAACAACAGCCAAAAAATACGGGTACGCCGACGACCTGGCCATCCTACAGACGGGCAAAAAATGGGAGACTATCGAGGCTGGGCTCACTGCGGACATGGCGACCTTGTCCAGGTACCTCAAGAACTGGCGGCTGAAACTAAGTGTGGGCAAGACCATGTCTGCAGTATTCCACCTCAACAACCGTGAGGCCAAACGCAAGCTTAAAGTGATGCTCAACAACACCACCCTCTTGTTCGACGCCACCCCGACGTACCTTGGCGTGAAACTCGATCGCCCACTGACATACCGTCAACACATTGAAAAGGTGATGGCAAAGGTGACATCATGTGCCGCACTGATTCGTCGTCTGGCTGGTACCACATGGGGAGCCGCAACCAAAACACTGCGGATATCCACCCAAGCACTGGTTTTCTCAGCGGCCGAGTATTGCGCCCCGGTTTGGTGCCGAAATACCCACACCAAGAAAGTAGACGCAGCTCTAAATACGCAGTCTCTGGGATACTCCACGACACGCCGGTGAACCAACTACCGATCCTCTCCGGTATTGCCCCACCCGCTATCCGACGAGAAGCGACTGTCCTGACACTGTCACGCAAGGCCAAGATCGACAAGAGACATCTGCTCCACGGCATCATGAGCAAACCCCCCTCCACCAGTACACCTCAAATCACGCCACGCACTCTTCCAGCACGCGCATCAGCTTCTGGAAACCGTCCCAGACACCACCTCAAAGCAGATGTGGACCAAGAACTTCTGGAGGGAAGAATGGCAACAGGCTGACCAACACCGACTGCACAGGTTCATCACCGACCCAGACGACATACCAGGGGCTGAGCTGCCATGAAGGCAATGGACCAATCTGAACCGCCTGAGAACTGGTGTGGGCCGTTTTTCTGCCACAATGAGAGACTGGGGCCTGAGAGAGGGTGCTGCCTGTGAATGTGGCCACCCAGAACAGACAGTTACGCACGTCATAGAGGAATGCCCGCTGTTCAAACCACCCAATGGCGAGCAGGGCATAGCAGACCTTGATGACGAGACGAGAACCTGTCTTGCCAAGACCGAGCTGCAGCTTTGAGGGAGCTGGCACAAGAAAGAAGAAGCTTATCATGTGTGTGTGTGTGCGTTTCTCGTCTCTATGTGATTTACACTTTCTTATGTTTATTTACTATTGATCGAATATTTATGGAAATCAAAAATGCTATATTCTAAAATAAAACGAAATTTAAAAAAAATCTTCTACTTAAATAAATAATTTAATTACGAAATCACCAGAATGCATTTCAGTTTACCTGTCACTCAATAACCATTATCCTCGAGTGGCTTATGGGTCTTGATAAGCGGTGCCTTGATTAAAAATCGCACTTTTTATGATAAAACGTCTCCTACTTCGCTTTAAAAATTCTTTTTCAAACTCTAAGCATTTATTTTTTGTATTTTTGTACATGTTACGTGAATGTTTTCTGTGAAAAATAAATAAATAACTATTTAAAAAAAAAATTTTCTATGCAGGAAATTTATTCTATACAGTTCAATAAAACATGGAGAAGGAAAATGGGGAGGCAGATAATAATTAATTAATAAAATGTCCCTTTTCAAAACCAACATGCACACATCAGGAAGTTTCATCGAATGTCTGGCTGGCTTAGCAGGCCGAGAGCAGGCTCAAGGCGTTTCCACGAATAATGGCAATAGAAAGGTGCTTGTAAAGCCAAGTCAATTCACGTTTGTCCCCAGTGTGGCGTGTCATTAACAGATCAAGGCTGCCGAGGAAGTCACGCGTGACGGGGCCTATCACTCCACTCGTCTCCACAGCGATCGGTTGAAACACAAATCTCTCGAGAAGGCCGACATATTTTGACCGCTTAAATTAGCCAATGAAATGCCTTATTTGCAAAGTGTAATTAAGAGTATTAATACTTTGTTGTTAAACTCATTGTTTAAGGTTTAAAATATTCTTTTTTACTATTCCCAGTTAGAAATAAAAACAGAAGTAGTTTCTCTCCACTGATCTTTACATAAAAAGATTCTTATTTTGGTATTATTGTAGATTAAAACCTTCTGTTAAATCCGTCCACCCCCAAAATGAGATTCTACTTTTTCTAGGCGATTACGTATGAACACTCTGAAAACTTGGAGGAAAGAAGAGAAAAACAAAACTAAAAAAACCCAATTATTTTAGAATTTAGAATGGAGGATCAGTTTCGTATATTAATTTAATGTAAAAAGAAGTTTGATTAGCTTATTTTAAAGAAGTTCTTCTTCTTCTTCTTCTTCTTCTTCTTCTTCTTCTTCTTCTTCTTCTTATTATTATTATTATTATTATTATTATTATTATTATTATTATTTACCCCAAACAAGGCACATTGCCTCTGAGACGTCGTAAGGGACTACTGTAATTAAGGGCCAGATTTATGGGGGCATCCTGAGTGGGGAGTTGGGCAACAAGATGTTTTTCCACATTACATTTAAATCTCTGTATATTGGTACAGTCTGTGAAACAGGGAGCAGGTGAGGGAATTCCAAAGGCAAGCAGTCTGAGAAAATATGCTATGAGAATAGAAAAAGATTGTAATGGCCGCAGCTAAGAAAAGGTATAACGAGATGACCAGAAAACGCATTGAGTCACAGAAACTAGGAAGTCACGATTTCTTGAAAATCGATAATAGTGTGGTGAAAAAGGGGCAATCAACAATTTCCCCCAGTATCCAACGACAACTGATGCCGTTTCCACGACATGATGAACTACTTGCCCAGCAGTTCATCATGAACTTTACTTTGGACTCCGCAGGCCACTCCCTTCCTAATTTCCCATTGCAAACTACAGCCACACTTGATGGCCTGATCATCACTCCTTCCCATGTCCGGGACATCATAAAAAACTGGATACCTCAAAAGCATGGGGGCCTGATTTTATCCCAGTAATAGTAATAAAGAAATGATCAGCTGAACTGGGCCCTGTCCTCTCAAAACTCCACAACAAATGCCTTGCCAAATCTTGCTTCCCTTGGTGGTTCCAGTTTTCAAGAACTCTGGTGATAGAACTGACCTTCATAATTATCACCCTATCAGTCTACTCCCATTCTTCGCCAAAATTTTAAAATCTTTAATCAGTCAAGCGATAGTCCGACATCTCTTTATGCTAAACTTCTTTCTGACCATCAGCATGGATTTAGGCAAGCACGTTCTGCAGCGGATATACTAACGGTCATCTCTGAACGCATATACCATACACTGGACAAAGCCTTTGACAAGGTCTGGCATGAAGCTTTTCTCATGAAAATTAATTTGTATGGTATTTCAGGACACGAATACATAATATAATTAGATCCTTCCTATCCAAAAGAAAAATCCAGGTTGTTCTCGATTGTCGTTCATCCAAGCAACATGGCATAAATGCGGGTGTGCCCCAGGGATCGATCCTTGGATCTGTATTGTTCCTGATTTCTATAAACGACCTCCCCGATGGAATTGAGTCTGAGATGGATATATTTGGTGGCAACACCACGCTCTAATCTCGACATGTGGGAAAGCAGACAGCACATATCCAAGGCAATGGCTAAATCCTTAGAAAATGATCTTCAGACTGTAGTTGAATGGGGACATAAGTGGATGGTAACATTTGATGCCACTATAACAAAGCTTCTTTTCCTTCAACGACTACAAGAAACCTCTTCAATCAGCGATTGGCATGGCAAATAACATCCTACTTGAGAGTCCCATGTTCAAACTCTTCGGCCTAACATTCACAGGTAACATGAATTGGAACAAATACATGGAAGACATTGCCAAGTCTGCTGCAAAGAAAGTGGGCTCCCTCTACCGTGCTAGAAAACTTCTCACACCTGCCAGTAGTCTATATCTCTAAAAAGCCACCATTCGTTCATGCATGGAGAATTGTTGTCATATCTGATCTGGTGCGCCATCCACTAGTCTCTCCCTCTTAGACAAGGTCCAAAAAAGAGTCTCTAATCTTATATGTCCTTTACTATCCACAAGCTCCAGACGTTGTCCCATCACTGCAGTGTTGCATCCCTGTGCTTGTTTTACAAGTATTTCAATGGAATGTGTTTCGATGAACTGGCTGCCCTTGTGCCCTCTCGACGTAATTATAACTGACCCACTCGACAATCAGTTAAACCCCATCCATTCACTGTGGAAATACCCAGATGCCGGAGAGATTTCTACTCTAATAGGTTCTTTTCCTCAAGCTGCCAGCCTTTGGAACTCCAACCCTGCTCCCTGTTTCCCTGACTCGACCGACATGGAGAAATTTAAGTGTAATATGAACAAATATCTCGCAGCACAACATCCTCACTTAGGATGCCCCCTTTAATTCTTGGCCTCTAATCCACAGTAGCCTCTTACGTCTCAGTGACAATGTGCTTTTTTTTGTATTTATCTCCCTCCCACTGCGGTTAGATGTGACACAAGGTCGGAAAGTGGAATTAAAAAGCAAGCGCCCTAGAGGAAGAGCACTCTAGCTTACAAAAAATGCCTGGGCAGCCCCATCGGCATTCCTTGGTAGAGGCACCTCGAGCTATTAGAAATAAAATACCCCCTTCTCAAAGGGTGAGAAGGCAAAGCCTGGGAGGGTGGACTTCTTAGAACTGCACAGGACAAACCTTAAGACCGGCGGAATCAAGGCCCGAAGACCAAGACGGTACAGGTCTAAGGGGTGTAGCATCTATCAGAACAGATACAACACTTTGATCTCAGCCAAAAAGCCGAGAAAAAATGTGCCTTTTTGTGGGGTGAATCCAAGTTTTAAAAAAAAAGTAAACTAGTACAGCTGAATAGTGATTTGTCAGACGGATTGCTATTTGGGTCTGACTTTGAAAACTCGATAAGATATACTTATATGCTAGGTGATAGAGGGGGAAAGGGAGGGGGAGAATACAAATTGATTTTCTTATCGAAGATAAAGGAAAATCATAAAAGCGGGGGAAAAATGAAGAGCGAGGGTAAGATATACGTACAAGGGATAACCCACAGGAGAGATAGAGGTATGCGCGCGCGTGCATTTGTGGACAGATAGTATCAAGTAAGTCACTTTGAAAGTCCATTTAAGCGTCGACAGGCGAACGATGGACGCGATATCTCGGTCAACGATAACCATAGGCCTACTTCTTATAGCAGGTAAGTTGGTACTTTCCTGTTATTGCCCACCACTAATACTGTTTTCATGTTATTGCCCCACCAGTAATACTATTTCTTGTTATTGCCCCACCAGTAATACTATTTCTTGTTATTGCCCCACCAGTAATACTATTTCTTGTTATTGCCCCACCAGTAATACTATTTTCTTGTTATTGCCCCACCAGTAATACTATTTTCATGTTATTGCCCCACCAGTAATACTATTTCTTGTTATTGCCCCACCAGTAATACTATTTCTTGTTATTGCCCCACCAGTAATACTATTTCTTGTTATTGCCCCACCAGTAATACTATTTTCTTGTTATTGCCCCACCAGTAATACTATTTTCTTGTTATTGCCCCACCAGTAATACTATTTCTTGTTATTGCCCCACCAGTAATACTATTTCTTGTTATTGCCCCACCAGTAATACTATTTCTTGTTATTGCCCCACCGCTCCAAAAACTAATGAAACAAATGTATTAAACAACATAAATATATTGAAAACATAGAAAACCTTTTCTGCTAAAAAATTTTTTTAATCTGTAGGTGGATAAAATTCAACCATATCTGAAAGAATTCCTTTAAATATATTACCACGAAAATGACAAAAAATATAAAAAAATAAACAAATAAATAAATTTAAAAATATGCTTAATCTGAATTGTTATATTTTTCTGGAATATTTCACGTTTAACACACAATGAAAAACAAATAAGCATTTTCCCTTAACCCTTTCATGCATTAATTTTTACAGAAATTCTACATATCTGATCTAACTTGTTCTTGAACCACGTGCCTTCAAATTGAGCTGAATTCCGAAAAAGCGAGAAACGACTAATAATGGAGGCAAAATATATTCCTCGATGTACCTGACTCTTGCAAAAAACGAATATGATAATTTATGGCAATTTGTATAATTTTGGTTATTCGGACTACATCTTGAGTGTTATCACAACGTTTCGGCTGCTGTAACCTCTGGCCTTCTTCAGGTGTATCTCTGTCGAACACGGGAATCTGGACGGAATTTCGAACAGAACCCTTTATTTAATCTACGGGGGTAGCATGCTTTTGTTCCGCAGTAATTCGCAATTCTTCGTATCGCCCACACCGAGGATTGAACCTTCAACCTTCAGAACTGAATTTAACTTAATACTATATCCACTGCGCCACAGGTCCTTGCGGAAGAGATACACCTGAAGAAGGCCGGAGGTTACAGCGGCCGAAACGTTGTGATGATAACAGTCAAGATGAGAAATCTAGTCCGAATAACCAAAATTATACAAATTATCAATCCTCATCTAAAAAATTCAGAAATATAATTTATGGCAACTTTTCTATTTATTGCTGTGGAACAACAGTATACATGAAGGAGTTAAAGTGATGCCCCAATTTTTTTTAATTAATTTTTTTAACTAATTTTTTTTTAACTAATTTTTTTAAACTAATTTTTTGGTAATTTTTTTTTATTATTTTATTTAAAAATGTTTGTTCATCCCAAATAAGGCATATTGCCACTGAATCATAAGGGGCTACTGTGATAAGGGTCAGAATTATAGGGGACAACCTGAGTAGGGAGTTGGGCAGCAAGATGTTTGTTTACATTACATTTAAATTTTGGCATGTTGGTACGGCCGGAGAAATAGGCAGCAAGGAAGGAATTCATTAAGCAAGTGGTCCGAGGAAAGAAGGTATTAGCGTAGAAAATCTTCCAGCATCTATCTACTGACTTCTACAGTGAAGGGGTAGGATTTTGCTGCTATTCTGGTTGGTCTTGATATTTACCTTACGGAGAGTACAAGCGCAGAAAGTTCATCAGAGCATATTCCGTGAAAGTACAAGCACGGAGATGCAACATTGCGGCAAAACGATTCCATTATTTGCTCTGAGCGGCAGATTATTATTCTTGGTGATTTATTTGTTTTTCTTTTACAACAAGTTACTCTTGATGATTGCATCTTCCGTAGAAATGGTGGAAGAATCTTGAAACAGGCGTCCGTTTTCTTTGACATCAAACACACAAGTGCCCGGATCGATATGGTTTCATTGCCACATACTTTGTCATGACGCACCTTCCAGTGCATATCAGCCAAACTTTTAACTTACCCTCTTATGGAAATTTCCTTTCTCTTATTCAATCTTAACATTACTTTTACACGCCCACATTCACTCTTGCTACAAGCAACTCTTAATTAGGGAAATATGGATATCCACGTGGTTAAATTGTTTCATAACGAGGGTCGTTTTTGAATGAAACAGTTTGAGTGACGCCTAAGCGTCAGAGGTGACCCCAGACGAAAGTCGCAAAACCACATAACTTCCATACGGAGATTTTCTATCTGGCGAGACTACAAGCAGAAAAGATATGTCCTGGTGCTGTCCCCAATGGGGGGGGGGCAACGTGCACAGCGTGGTTGGGTGTCTTTCTTTCCCCCTCGCGCATACACAAGTAGCCTGTCACTCTGATATTTTCTGTGACTGTCTGTCTTTTTAAATAAACCGTTTTAATAAACATCGGCGTCCGAGTGGATTTATTAGTAGACTAGTAGAACCTGGATTCACGACTATGACACGGGTGTATAACGATTTATACATACATCGGTAGGTGAAAATATAACAAAATTAAATAAAATATATTTTGAGTAAAAATGGTCGTGTTCTATGTGTACAAGTCAGTCCGAAAGAAAAATATCCAGGCAACAGCTTCGATCATGATCTATGAGAACGAAAGGAAAAAGATATCCATACCCCAACCATAGTGATGGGCATATCATATATATAAAGTAAAGTAGGTCTCTTTTTTTCGATTTTTGTCATAGATAGCTTTTTCCTACAAGATCAATATTTGATTTTGGTTCGTCAGTTATTTTAATGGATCGTTGCATCATGTTGTTAATCTAATATATAAGGTACAGCCAGTCTCTTTCTAGTTTCTTTGTCATCGATAGCTTTCTTCCTACAAGATCAATATTTGATTCTGGTTCGTGAGTTATTTTAGTGGATCGTTGCATCATGTTGTTAATCTAATATATAAGGTACAAGATCAATATTTGATTCTGGTTCGTCAGTTAAGAATAATGGAAAGTAATCCGATCTAATTCCTTCTTGAAAATACTTTAATCAGATTGGAATTATTTTCATATTGACACCATCTATTAAAAGGGAGCGTAATTCTGCATTCGTTAATATAGAGTTACTTCCCTTTGTTTGAGAGAAAAAACGGCATAGTTTTAACACTCTCAAAGAAAATTGCAAAGAAAAACACAATCGGGCGACGTCAGGTAGGTTAAGCTTGTGACGAAGTTAAGCGACGTTGAGTCTGCTCAGTAACAAATGGGTGACCATATGGGAATACCAGGTGGTGTATGTGGGAACACGACAACGACACCTCCCTGCAAAACCTCACGTCATCAAAATCATCTCCACTGACTGCTAATCTAGTGCCAATATATTGAATTATATTCTTCACACAGAGTTAGTAGAATAATGTCAATAATATAAATGAGATTGTTTTTGTTTTTGTTGTTTTTAGCAGTGAGCAAGACGTCATCTATAAAATGTCTGAATTGTGAAGGCAGTGGACAATTTTCAAAATGCAAAACGAGCAAGCATCCCAACACGACCCTATGTCCGACCAACTATCCTTATTGCTCCATTGAGACCCGCGAAGCGTACGGTAAGTGGATCATATTTAGATCTTATCGATCCTTAACCACAACTCTTACCTTAAACCTAACCCGAAACCCTAACCCTAACCCTAACCCTAAGTCTTAACCCTAACCCTAAGTCTTAACCCTAACCCTAAGTCTTAACCCTAACCCTAAGTCTTAACCCTAACCCTAACTCTAACCCTAATCCTAACCCTAAGTCTTAACCCTAGTCCTAACCCTAACCCTAAGTCTTAACCCTAGTCCTAACCCTAACCCTAACCCTAATTGAAATTCAGGGAATCTTGCTTAATTGGGTTCTAATGACTATCGATCAAATTTAATGCAATTCTCTAATATTTTTATTTTTAAATGGAAGATTATGCCCGTATTATGCCCCCCATATATATATACGTTCGTCGAACACTCTCGACTAGTCTTCTATCTGTGCCCGCTTCTAGGTACATATAGATCTTAATTTCTCTAAATTACGTGACAGTTTCCGTGGGCCGAGTGGATATGGCTGACTCTGTGTACTGGGTTCGCGCCTCCCGACCGTCTGAAATTGTTACTTCCCTGCACTGATGAGAGCAATAAGCTTGAAACGCTAGCGTCTGTAGGTATAAATAATTTAATATCTATTTATAAATATTATATATATATATATATATATATATATATATATATATATATATATATATATATATATATATATATACTTCGCTTATCGTTAATTCTGTTATCATTAGTATATATATATATATATATATATATATATATATATATGCAAACATTGTTAAAATAACAGAATTCGTCTGTTTAATTATACCTTTTTTTATTTTTAAAGATTTTTCTGATGGTCTTTTTTGTATTAAAATCAAAAATCTTTTAATGGTCCCATAGGTTTCACAGGTTTCATGAACGTTTTTGATTATTCGTCAAAGTGTCAAAGTGTCAAAGGCAAATAAACAAAAAAGCTGGAGAAAGAAGAGAATTTAAATCGTCAACGACTTCCTGGAACAATGCGAAAAACGTTCTATGCGTGTTTCTCCACCGTCTTTTTAAAATTCTCTTCTTTCTCTAGCATTTTTGTTCATTTGCTTTTGACACCTGACGATGATTCAACGAATAATCGAAACCTGTGTGTGTGTGTGTGTGTGTGTGTGATGTTGATAATGAATACTGATTGTAATTTAGGCTTGGATCGCCTAGTTTTTCATGTTTTTTTTAGCGTTTTGCTTTGTTTTGTCAAATTAGCACTGAAGATAACCACACCAAGAAATAAATGCACAGGAGCATTTTACAAATATATTGGTGTTTGCCGAAACAATTGTATGCATAATAAAAAAATTAGTTTTATCAAATGACGTAAATCTGTCCTTTATAACATTGAAATGGTATAAAATTACATAAAAAATATTGAGTATATATATATATATATATATATATATATATATATATATATAGCCTGACTATTCCTTATGGGGATGTAACGCAGACGCCTTTATGTAGGTTAATTCCCATAAATATATTTTCATACCATACTACTATACACACACACACACACACACATATATATATAACGATGTTCCAGCCGCTGCTGTTGAACACTATCTGACTTAGTTTACTGTATATGTCCGCTGATTTGACATTTATAGAGTTTAAACTCTCGTTATTCCCATGTTAATTGATATTGGCCTCGGTTATCAGGCTGTAGAGTCAAAGGTGACTTTGCAGCTGGGTTCGAATCCTTCGACCGGCAGTAATTAACATTTCCTACACTGAAGATTACATAAGCATGACACATTGGTGTCTGTAGGTAATTATAATTAATATCTATTTTTAAAAATAGTGTATATATACATATATATATATATATATATATAATATTAGTATTTCATGTATCCACATTAAATGTTATAAGGAGATATAATTTTTTATATATCAATTTTCAGTATTTACTTCAACAGTGCTCGATACGTGAGCAGAGCTCGGTAGTAAGTTATGAAAATATATTTATGGCAATTAAGCTACACAGAGGCTTCAGTGTTTCATCCCCGGAGGGAATCGTTACCCTGACGGATGAAACGCGGAAGCCTCTGTGTAGCTTACTTGCCATAAATATATTTTCATAAATTACTACATATATATATATATATATATATATATATATATTTATAAAATACAGAAATTCAATGTAACATCAGTACCGTCGGTTTCAAACCGGGAGGTTGATCCCGATTATCGTCAGCTGATAAACATCGGTTTCAAAGCGGGAGGTTGATCCTGATTATCGTCAGCTGATAAACATATTCAGGAATATGTTTATCAGCTGACAATAATCGGGATCAACCTCCCGCTTTGAAACCGACGGTACTGATGTTACATTGAATTTCTGTATTTTATAAATAAATATTTACGCTCTTAATCCTTCGAAATCTCGGATTTCTTAATTAATCGAGCACTCTGCTGGATTTTTCCTGCCCTACCACACAGTACTTATATATATATATATATATATATATATATATATATATATATATATATATATATATATGTTGTAATAAATAGTAATTAGTAGTAATCTATAGTGATAAGTAGTCAGAGTTCACATCTAAAACAAGATTAGGTCTAAGGCTCCTAAAATTAATACTAGAATTGTCCACAAGGACCCGTGGCGTAACGGATATAAGTGCTAAGTAATAATCAATTATAAGTGACAGTCGGTACGGGCGATACTAAGAACACAATTACCAATTACTTAAGACTTCTACCCGATCATGGCTGACGGAACGAGAGCAAACTACCCCCGTGGATTAAATAAAGGGTTCGTTTCGAACTTCCATACAGATTCCCCAGTTCTGACAATTATCAATTGTCATCTAAAAAAACGCCGAAACATAATAGCAGTTTATTTTTTTTATTTTTCCCCTTTGAAGTATTGGAGGAGAGGGTGGTCCTAGTTATTAAAGAGCACAAAAACCTACCTCGTTGCTATGCACCCGCCCTGGTTTGAATGTTTCAAAAGTGGAAATGAAAATGACGTCATAAATGTCTGTATTTATTAGCCAATCAGCGATGGCCTTTTAACACTCGGTTATATTTAAGGTGCGTGTTATTAATAGTCTGGGAATTTTGTTTTTTATTCACGTGAGATAGATCGTTCGTCTTCGTTTTTATTTGTTTTTTGAATGAGAGTCGTTTTTTTTGTATTTTTTTTTCCCTTCAATTTGCAATGGATGAGCTGTTGCTGAGAAACGAGGAAGGGGTCAATTCTTTAGCTGCGTCCATTCAATCTGTGGGTTTAGTGATGGAAAATCTACTTCAAATGCCATTTTTCATTTGACGCTCCTTCTGCAAACTCCACTCCTGAAATATTTCCCCCACTTTATGTCTCCCTCGTCAGATCGCTGTTAGAGTATGTTTATTTACTCCTCTGCAGGAGTTAGGTACAAGGCCAGTTTTATCTTACTCCCACAAGTAAGATGTGACCACAGGTCGGGTCGAGTAAGTGGAGTTTGAAAAGCCAGCGCCCGAGAAAGTGAGCACTCTGGCCATTAAAAATTGCCTGGGCAGCCCCGTCGGCATTCCCCGGTAGGGGCGCCTCAGGCAGTAAGCAATAAACTTACTCCTCCCCAAAGAGGGAAGGCAAAACCTGGGAGGTGCACCTCCTAGAACTGCACAGGACGGACAAGCCCCAATAGACGGGCGTGAATCCAGACCCAAAGACCCGGACGATACCGGTTTATTTGGTGGGTTAAAAAACCCTGGCTGAACTAGTTTTTATTTATCTAACTCCCATAAGGTAAGGTGTGACAAAAGGTCGGGGAAGTGGGATTAGATAAGCCAGCGCTCGACAATTCAATATATATTTGTGATAATTACATTTGTAAACACAGAATCAACACGTGAATTCAAATTCGCTCGTTGAATTTTCAACCGGTGAATACCATAAAAAATATCCAATAAATAAAACGCCTATGTAAATAAATAATTATTTATATATAACATTAAATATTATAGTGTTTTATTCCTTTTTAATTTGAATATGTACATTTAATTTCTTAAGAAAAGGAATAATAAACTTTAAAATATTTATTATTAAGTAATGTATTACTTTTTTTTGTTAAAACCCGGGTTTAATTTAAGGCGACACATCTGAGGGGAGGCGAAGCCTGGGAGGGTGGACCTCCTAGAACTGCACAGGACAAACCCACAGACAGGTGAAATCAAGCCTCGAAGGACAAGACGACACCCGTCTATAGGGTGCAGTATCCATCGGAACAGAGTATAGTGTCCATGGATCTGCCCTATATCTAATACATGATAGTATCTGGGAGAGTTCAACGGCTGGCTACTATAATGATGCAGGGACTACTGGATCTGCCTACGAAAGCCGATTCGAGAAGCCTTACCCTTTCTCCCTTGAACACCAACATTTAGGCAATGATCTCATTTTAGCCAAACAATCTCCTCAATGGCCATTACGATCTACCTCAGGACCTATTATTCACTCCTGCACAAGAAAGAGGTTCGCAAGGGCATTACCAGAAATTGTTTCGCTGACGATTATGATTGAACTGAAAGAGGGCCGCTTTCTCAATCAGGATCTCTAGACCTTGGAATGGACTTCCAGGACATGTAGTAAATGTGCTAACGACGCGCAATTCCTAGGCGAACTTGAACAGATGCTACGCTACTCTATCCTCTTATGTGTAAATTTATACCCCCCTTTCCCTACATGGCAGCTGAAACATGCGTGTTTCATGTTTTGCAAAAAATTATTGAATCAATTGAATTGAAAAAATCTTAACCATCACTCAGTTATAATATATGAGCTCTGTTGGACTTTATGTCTTAACTATTGAGCTAAATTTCACCTGCACTATTTACTTGTATCCTGGAGATTTGTAATGTTTCACCTTTTTTATATATAAAAACAATTGCTTAACTGCCCTAAAATGCTAGAAAGGCCCGGAAATGGCAGATCATTTAAAATTTAATTTATATACGACACTGATCCCCCACTTTAAATTCTAAATAGATTGTTGGGCTTTTTTTTTTGTATCTTTTGGATGTTCACACGTAATCGCTTAAAAAGTAGAATCTAATGTTTTGCAGGAGGGGGTAGAAAAGGGTGTTAATCTACAATAATACCAAAACATTAATCTATTTTTTTTTCTAATTTGGACATATCAGTTGAGGGAAACTATTAAACTTTTGTTTTCATTTGTTTATGAGAATAGTAAAAAGAGGGTTTAGCCTTTGAATATTGTAAATATTAAACAATAAGTTTAACAACAAACTATTAATACTTTTAATTACACTTTACAAATAAGTAATTTCATTGGCTAATTTAAAAATAGTTAGTTAAAAAGTAAAATAAAGTTTTTAAAATACCCAAAAAAATGTTAGTTTAGTTATAAAAAATTTTTTTTCACTTACTCATAGAATTTAATGTCAGAAATGAAAACTGTAATTAAAAAAAAAGAATTCCTAGGAAAAAAAACAACGCTTTAAAAATAAGGTATACGAAGCCTGTCTAAAAAGTATCCGGCCTTAGGCCAGAAAAATATTTCAAATACATGACGGGGTTGGGACCCTAATCCCCTTCAAAGTAGGCCTCTTGTGCTTGCACGCACTTAGCCCACCGATCCATCCACTGCCGGAAACACCTGATGGTGTTCATCTCAGCCTTCACGTTCCGCATTATCTCCTTTTTTATCGCACCCTTTCAACAACAGCTGCACTCCGAGCAGTTTGGGGCCTGCCAGAACGCTGGTCATGATGTGCAGCCATTTTTTGAATTGGTTGAACCACTCCTTAATTTGTGTTACATCCATCGCATTGTCTCCAAACACCTGCTAAATCTAACGACTTCCAGAGATGTTTCCGGCAGTGGATGGGGTCTACTTTGAAGGGGATTAGGGTCCCAACCCCGTCATGTATTTGAAATATCATCATCATTGGTTTAACGTCCGTTTTACATGCTGGCATGCGTTGGACCGCTTTAAGAAATTGACTTCCAAACTAAATTATCTCTGACCAGATCTTCATTTATCCCTCTTTCTCTCAAGTCCATTTTTATCACTTCCTCGCATGTATTCCTTGGCATTCTTCTCTGAACTGGACCTGCTACCTTAACTGCTTTACAGCCACTGACTCAAGAGCTCTCATCCATTCTTTCAATGTGAATATACCATCGAAGTCTCCTGTTCTAAGCCTGTGTTTAAGACTCACATTACACATTCATCGTATTATTCTCATATCATTTGTCTCCATGCAACGCATGTCCTCAACTCTCACTAGCCAGATTTTACTTCCATACATTATCACACTGCGTACGCATGCCTGATAGACTCTTCTCTTGGTTTACAGTGGTAACGCTCTGCTGGTTAGTAATGGCAGAAGTTCTCTAAACTTACTCCATCCACTCCTAACTTTTTTGCAACAATCTGAACATATATAGTCCTGGTCCGTTCGTTTTGATCTGCGCCACCCAGATTCTAATCGGCGATGACAGGTTGATTTAAAAAATGAATTCATTTATTCATTTGTCTTTTAAATTTATTAATTTTTTATTCGTTTATTTATTTATTAATAAATTGATTATTTCATTTTTCCTTTCTTTTTCTTTCGATAGGAAAACTCAATTTGATCCGAAGGCGATGCAGTAACGGGAGTTTAACCCTGACAAACAACCCGAAAATGCGTTTGCTCAACCCGAAGACCAACGTTTCCATCTGCGTCTACGAGTGGGCGTTGATCTGTGGCTGGCTTTGCGACACAGATCTCTGCAACGGACCACAAAATCGATCGCCCCCTATCGACGGGGCTTCGAATCTCTTCCGATGTTCGATCATTCTAAGCTTGTTATTTGTCTTAGATTTCAAACGAACGTTGCCAGTAGACACGTGAGAAAGAAAATATTAAACGGATGTGTGCCGATTCAATTTGCGCGTTTAGCGATGAAGGAATATCTACGAAGGAGACAATTAGTTGAGATACATATTAATATGTGCATGGGTTGATACATGTACGTACATATATGTGTATGTTATTTAGAAAAGCAGCAGTAGCAGTGAGTGTGCAATAATATAAAAATATCAGCAGCAGTTGCGTGTAATGTTTATATGTACTTGTATTATATATATATATATATATATATATATATATATGAGAAAGGAAGGATGAGAGTAATCCGTAATCCGACGTAATGGGAAATGAAAAAGGAAAAGCCAAGAGATGTTTTTTTATATATTCATCAACGTTTCGTCTTTATTGTAAGACTTCCTCAGGATGATAATTTGAAGAAAAATGTCATGCAAGTACATCAAAATTTGGGGTTGACATGATGGAGAGATAAAAGAAAGTAGTAGCCGTGGCTATTGTGAGCGCTGGAAGGGAGTCCAGGCTATGAGAAGTTAGTGGTGGCGAAGAATGAAATGAATATGGAAAGTTTTGAGTGGGTACCATTAAGGTAGTAGTGAAATAGGGAGGAGTTAGAATATAATTGAACTTGCCTTAGGGTAGGAGAGATGAAAAGAGAGGGGGGCTGAGATTTTTGTCGTGGTGAGGTGTGGCATGGATTTTGAGAGGCTACTACTTTATCTCTCCATCATGTCAACCCCAAATTTCGATGTACTTGCATGACATTTTTCTTCAAATTATCATCCTGAGGTAGTCTTACAATAAAGACGAAACGTTGATGAATATATAAAAAAACATCTCTTGGCTTTTCCTTTTTCATTTCCCATTACGTCGGATTACGGATTACTCTCATCCTTCCTTTCTCATATATATATATATATATATATATATATATATATATATATATATATATATAGTCAATTTTTATATTGTTTTGTATTCGAATATTTAAGAAATTTGAAAACCAATATAAATGTGATTTAAAAAAAAAAATAAATCAATTTATTTGAAACCTGAGCTTTCGGAAAATTTACCATTTTCAAAGCAATACATTTTTTCCTAAATAAAAATAATATTAAAAAAAAGTCTAAATATTAAAATTTTACAGATTAACTAAATTAATTAATCTTGATAATTTATAGCATAACCTAATAATGATCGCATTTCTTCTTTCTTTTTCTTCTCCCTGTCACACAGTTGTCTGTGAGCCTTCTGCGAAGCTCATGTTTTGAATAGCGGCGTCTATCTGGATTTTCCTCACTCGACCCGTTCGGTCCAACTTATGTTTTCTTTTTGAAAAAGAGAGATTGTTACTCTCGAAATGATTCACTAGTCCGGATCTTTAAATATCTAGCAGTAAATCCCCCATTTTACAATTTATTGTCTTTTTTTTTTAATTTATACACTCATACCGTCTTCTGCCTCGTAATTCTTACCTTCATACTTACTTATTTTTTCCTTTTTTTTTTTTTGCTTTTTGCTTGTCTTTTCTTACTCGGGCATATCTGTTTCTTCTTGAAGAAGACATTGTCCATAGGTCAGATTGAACTGACGGTTTGTTTTAAAATACGTCTTAATGTGTGCACGTGGTTTTGAGTTCACTCCAAACAAGGCAGGCCGCCACTGTAGACGTAAGGGGCTACTGAGAAAAAGGGTGAAAGTTTCTTCTTTTTTTTTGGGGGGGGGGGGGGTCAACCTAAATTGGAAGCTGCGCAGCAAGATGTCTGTTTACATTAGTTTTAAATTTCTGTATATCAGTACCGTCAGGAAAACAAGGAGCAGGGAGGGAGTTCCAGAGTCCAGCAGCACGAGGAAAGAATCTTTTGGAGTAGAAAGCTCTTTGGCATCTGGGGACCTTCTCAGTGAATGGATGGGATTTGGCAGATTGTCGGGTTGGTCTAGTGAATTTTCACATTATATATGTGTGTGTGTGTGTGTCTATGTGATAATATATATTAAAAAAAAACAGTTATTTTATATAGATCAGATCGATTCTTATGGGAATCAAATACCAGCGCAAAAGTAAAGCTCAATATTCGAACTTTTTCGACATTTTTGGTGGGGGATGGGGCTTGCTTTCATGAACACTTGAAGACTTTTTGTATGGAATTTCACTTTTATGGTGTACCCTTTTCAATTGACAACAATGCTCTGATGACAGGAGTTATTTTGTTTAGTACTTAAATTTGTTTCAAATATGGTTTTAATTCTTTTAGAAACACGTTAGCTTTTCTTTGCTTCGAAAGTTACAATAAATCACAGTATGACATAACTTTGATCTGTCAATTTATATATATATATTTATGATGGACTCTCCCGTCGATTTCGACGTATGAGTGCCCTGCCAGGGGCTGCCCGCGCGTGAATTTGTAATTGCAAGGGTTGCGCCATCCCCAACAACCGCTCTCCTGAGTCGGCATTGCTTGATTCCAATGGCAAGTAGTAATACAAGACGACTGGAAACAATGCCGAGATAAGCAGAGAGCATATACAGCACCTGGTATTCCCAAATGGTCACCCATTTAGTACTGGCCAGGCTATATATATATATATATATT
>OY744544.1:72159722-72204722 GCA_963556195.1 Sepiola atlantica
GATGTTGTTAATTTTAGGTTGTTGTGTTTTTATGTAGATAACTTTCAGTATTTTTTAATTTTTTTTAATTGGTTTCGGAATATATAATTATAGTGTTATTAACTAGAATTTGTCTTAAATCAGAGGGAGGACAATTATGTTTTTGTACATATCTATATATATATAATTATAAATATTTGTGTTTATCTACATACATATATGTTTCATTCTTTCGGGAATCGTCAGTGTAGAGATTATTATGCATACCGGTCGCCGGACTCGGACCCCGGAACCTGAGTCATGTTTCAAACTCAAATTCCAACGGCTTAGCCCACAGGGCCGCTATTAACAACCTGGTAAATCAGCGATAGATTAAACCTATTTAAAGGCAGCTGTCGTCAAAGTGTTCAACTACTGAAAGGAACATGCATTGAAGCCACAACGACGGCTGTGTTAATACTACTTTCTACAGAGCTCAGGCGACAAATAATTATAAATATTTGTTTTTATCTATGTATACGTTTCATCCTTTCGGGAATTGTCAGTGTAGAGATGATTATTCATACCTTTCGCCGGACTCGACCCCCGGAACCCGAGTCATGTATATTTATATATATATATATATATATATATATATATATATATATATATATATATATAAATTTTTATTTATACAAACATTATTGGTTACATATGTGCATACATGTTTCGGTTGTACTCTTCGCAGAGAGTGAACCTCTTCAGACCAAAGACTCCAGAGAGTCTTTGGACTGAAGAGGTTCACTCTCTGCGAAGAGTACAACCGAAACATGTATGCAGTCTTTGGTCTGAAGGGGTTCACTCTCTGCGAAGAGTACAACCGAAACATGTATGCACATATGTAACCAATAATGTTTGTATAAATAAAAATTTATACTTATGAACAGCTCTACTTGTTATCGAGCACTTTTTATAAACACTTGAGTTTCAACAGATTTACATCTACAGAGACTAATACAATACATATATATATATATATATATATATATATATATATACTCACAAACAGTAAAATACCTCTATAGTGACGAATATTTTAGTCACTATAGAGGACCACAATCTACTATAGAGGAGTAGAATTTAAGCGATTTACTCCTAGAACTTTTTGGACTACTGTTCTCATTTTGAGTGTTATTTTTACAACGCCCTGGTCGATGCAACCCCTGACCTTCCTTGGGTGCATGCTGTAGAACTCGGGAATCCCTCCGTCCAACCAGGGAACCAGCACGGAACTTCGAACGGAACTCCTTATTTAATCCACAGGGGTAATATGCTCTCGTTCCATCAGCCATGACCGGGCAGAAGTCCTAAAAAATTTGCAATTGTAGAAGAGAGTCACTTAGAACTGAATTTTTACTTTATACTCTATCCGTTACGCCACGGGTCCTTGCAGACAATTCTAGTATGAATTTTGGGATCCTTAAACCTATTCTATTTTTTTAGTGGTGTAGTACTTTTCAGAAATGTCCACTATAAAGAAGTTTTCACTGCATAGGAAATCTACTATAGAGGAGTTTTTACTATAGAAGAGTTCAATGGGTGTGTATATATACGAGGCATGTCTAAAAAGTATCCGACCTGAAGCCCAAATCTTATGCTGTTGCTCCAGGATAAACCTCAGGTGATCCTCTCCCATGAATCTCCATAGAGGCTTCAACAGGTTGTTGACGGGCAAGACGATGTCTCGTCCAAACAGCAAATAGTATGGTGCGAATGTCGAAGTCTCATTCGGCATGAATCCAACCACTGCCAGCGCCTGGGTCAAATAAACATCCCAATTCTCCTGGCTCCCTTTGGCCAGTTTAGCTAAAACGTCGGCCAAAGTTCGGTTGAACCGTTCCACCTTCGCATTAATTTGGGGATGATAAATGGAAGTGGGTACGTGCTGTATGTTTAACTCTTCCAGTCTCTCTCTCTCTCTTATCAACTGGTTTACATTCTCCAGTCCATTGTGAGTGACCAGGTGCTCCATTCATGGGAAGATCTCCCTTAGAATTATGTCTGACATTGTCTGAGCCTTTTTATCTAGAATCGGCCAATTCATTAGCCAGTCTACGAAACTCAGGATATACTGGTTCTTCTAAGTTGTCGTTCCATAGGGTCCTGAAATATCCATGCTTACTCTCTGTACTGGATGCTCAGGTACATCTGCCTCAATCAGCAGAGCTGTCCTCCATTTTCCGCTCTGTGCCTGGTGGATTATACATACTGCCACATGACTGATCAACTCACTATACAACTGTTACACCGGCCGTTCTTACACAGGAGAAACTACACCGGTTGTCACTATAAATAGTGCGAGTCACCAGAGACACAGAGAAGACAAAGCACAGTCTTGTAACTGTCTAGCCAAGTGCTAGTCACTTTCTTACTTTGTTAATACACTTGTTAAACTAATCCTCGACTTGACTTCCTTTATTTATTATTTACTGTTGGACAACTTCACAGCAACAACTCATGCGAGTAGTAATTTCTTCCACTAAGATTGAGTGTCTTATTGATCCTCATATGACCGATTTTCTCATGACACTGCTCCAGAATCTCCAGCCTTAACTCTCAGGGCACAAACAATTTGAGGCTCTCACTCCCTGCCGTCTCAGCAAGATACCACAGCACAAATCGGGAGGTACTGCCTACCTCCACTTTAGCTCAGAAAGCGGCGATCCCACTATCATCCTGGCTCCCACCCACTATATCTCTCTAATGGGGGTCACTTATCTTCAACCCATGATTCTCGTCCTCACTGTCCCACTCCGGACGTTGTCTCAACCGGTGAGAATTGATAACGCCTATCTGAAAGACCCTATCATCCACTTCCGGTTCCCGTTCTACCGATTCTAACTCTAACTGTGTTGGAATCCGGGACAACAAATCTGCGCAGGTAGTATCATTACTGGCCAGATATTCGATCTTGCAGTGGTACTCACTCAATTTTAAGGCCCACTGCGCGATCTTCTTGTTTGTCCACTCTATATCTAATAAATGTTTTAGAGGTTTGTTGTCTGTCTTGATCGCAAAGACCGTTCTGTTCAGATAGTAATCTAATTTTAATTCGCTGTCTCTTCGTCAATTTCAACTTATTTTATGATTTTCAGCCCAGGAAGACTTTTTAATATGGCTTATATTTCCCACCTTACGAATTACTGAGCCTTGTTGCATCCGCGAACGAACCCTCTATTGGACTTTTTACCCTCTGGATTCTATCTATTTTGGCCGCATCTGAAGATGATGGTTTCTGGAATTTAACTTTGAAACCTCTCAATTTTTTTCCTGTGCCTTCTAACAACCTACCTACAAATCACTTTCTCCGCTGGACTTTATGACACCAGATTTTTTTGCAATCGGACACTTGCTTGCATTCGGACAGCTTTTTGCCTTGTGTTTTTTTCCCCACAATCTTTATTTTACTTTTTAAAATTTTATCTATCCCAGCAATTTCCTCTGATGATAAGATTAAGGAAAAAATTAATTGAATAAATTGCTTTTTTTGCGGAATATACCTTGCATTGAGCAACTGAATTGAAAAAAGATCTGCCTCCGTCGCTTTTCTAATTCCTTTTCATCCTTCTACCTATCTATCTGCTCTATCCGGTATATTGAGCTGTATACTTTTCACAATAGGTTTTCCTTTCCTAAAAGTTCGCTTTTAGTTCTCCACTTTATATATCTATCTCTCTCTCTCTCTCTCTCTCTCTCTATATATATATATATATATATATATATATATATATATATATATATATATATATATATATATATATAAGGCATATTCCAACAACGTTCGTCGAATACTCTAATCAGTCTTTCTTTATGTGCCTCCCTTCCATAAATAGAACTTCTTGACGTGGTAATGTCTCATGGCTGTATGGTTATGACGCTTGCTTGTAGAGTCTAGGTTGATTCTGTAGCAGGGGGTCGAACTTTGCCACCGTCTGAGATTATCATTCCCTACACTGATGAAAGCAAAAGCTTGAAACGATGGCATATGTAGGTAAACATAATTTGATATTATTTACTTAAAATTAATATTGTTATAATCCCCTTTAATAAGATTGAAGTTGAGCCCTGTTCGGGGAAGTTAAAAATAGACTAACACGTAGCTATAAGACACATTCCGACAACATTCGTTGAATACTCTAGTCAGTCTTCTATATGTGCCTCCCTTCGCATAAATAGAACTTAAATTCACTTCTTGACGTCGTAATGCCTCGTGGCCATATGGTGCCGACGTTTGATTGCGGAGTCTAGGTTGATTCTGTAGCAGGGGCTTGAACCTTGCGACCGTCTAAAATGAACTTTCCCTACACTGATGAGAGCGAAAGCTTGAAACGCTGGCGTATGTAGGTAAAAATATTTTAATATTATTTACTTAAAATTAATATATATAGATATATATATATATATATATATGACTTAATAAAATAATCATCGAGACGAGTCAAGGCATGATTTGTTTTGTACACCTATTCTCAGTCGCTACGCTACATTTGACAAAGGAGTGCTCTCATTGTGAAAGTTGTTTAACCATTTAGAAACTGCACCGAAACGAACATTAACTTCTATAAGATAAGTAGCGATAAGATAAGTTGTAGCCACACCCCCCGCGCCTAACAACACCCCCGGGGTGCATAAAAGGTAACGACGCACTCCCAAAATGTTAGACATGTATGCGTGATTAGAAACAAAAAAACACAGATTCTCGTTAAAAAAAAGAACAAAGAGACCAACACGGTGTAGGTGTGTTTGTACCAGTCGAGGGTACGTCCTCGACAATCAGTTCGACAGAAGGTTGACCGTTGAGGTTTCTTCTGGTCCTGTTGGGCTGAGGTATTGTTCATTTATAGAAATCGCTCTAGACAAGGGATGAAGCCACTTGATGTAAAGAGCTAACAAGAACGAAAAATGATTATCGCAAAGACAGGAGATGCCTATTGGCCTTAGTTTTGAAAAGACCAAGGCTATAGGTAGGAGGAAAACAGTCAGCAAGAAGAGAGTTCCACAACCCTACGGTTCTTGGAAAGAAGCTACTGGAATAGGAAGCTGTATTACAATGAGGTATCAAAACAGCGAATTGATGGAGACCACTAGACCAACAAGTCAAACGAGCAAAGGAAGCAGGGAATAGATCAGACAATTTTGATGAACACATGCTATAATAGTATTTATAGAAAAGACTGAGACTAGCAACATCACTTCTGTGAGAGAGATGATGCAGAGAAAAAGAAATGGTGTGGCCAATCAAATTTAAGACACGTTTCTGCACCTTATCAAGAACCCTCAAATGGGACAGAGATTCACCAGCCCAAATATGACAACAGTACTCCAGACATTTGCTAATATATGTATGCTAAATTAAAGTGTATCTGTGAGTATAGGTATACGAGAGAGTGAGAGAGCGAGAGAGCGAAAGTGGGGGTAGATAAAGAAAGAGACTGAGGGAGAGAGAGACAAATAGAGAGAGAGGGACAAAGAGAAAAAAAGAGAGAAATAGAGAAAGAAAGAAAGGGAGAGAGACGGAGAAAGAAAAAGAGAGATAAAAATAGTGAGAGAGAAAGAAAGGAAGAGAAATAGAGAGAGTATGATACAGAGAGAGGGAGAGAGAAAAATAGAGAAATAGAGAGAGAAAGATATAGAGAAGGAGAGAGAGAGAGAAGGACAAAGAAAGTGGGAGAGAGTGAGGGAAAGAGATAGAGAAATAGAGAGAGTAAGAGAAGGAGAGGGAGGGAAAGAGAAATAGAGTGAGAAAGAGATAACGAAATAGAGAGAAGGATGGAGAGAGAAAGAGAGAGAGAGAGAGAGAGAGAAAGAGGAAAAGAGTGAAAGAGAGAGAAAGGGAGAGTAGTGGTTCGATAAGGATATATATTATATCTGTTGTTTTTGTCATTATGAAATATATTTTTAATCTAGTGCGGTTTCTCCGATATAGCATTTTTTTATTGGGTTTTTCATTTGTATATATTGTAGCTTGGTAGATTATGCTTTTTTCTGGGCAATTATTTTGTATGGGACAATGTGTCCTTATTTTACAGTTACATTTTTCTCTCCACCTTATTTCTATATGGGTTAATACTATTTCTATCAGAGTCATTACTATCTCTTATTATTATTATTATTACTATTATTATTATTATTATTATTATTATTATTATTATTATTATTATTATTATTATTATTTGTACTCACTAGGAGCTATAACGCAAGTCATCGTCAGTGATTGCACACTGATAATAACCGGGGGTGTTCCCTGGAGTCTGAGTGACAACAAGCCTCCCCAGATTTCCAGTACTCTTCACCTCTTTTCGATAACCATTGCAAATGACTTTGCGGTATCGCAACAGCCACTAACTATTGATTTCTTGCTGGTAACGACCATTGGTTTCTCTGGGATTTGGGTAACAATAAGCCTCCCCAAGGTCCCAGTGCTCTCTGCCCTCTTCCAGTTGAGGTCTGGTTAGTGCTCTCCCTCCTCGATCTTCCTGTCCTCCTTGACCCTTCACGACTATTTTGTGCCATCACTTTTTTTGGTGGTGGTAGTGGGGGCAGTTTATGTAATTTCTTGCTGTTTCTGTTTCTTGGGTGCATGTAGTGGTGTTTTTCTTGTGGTTTTGTTTTCTTCCTATTGTAACTTCCATGTGACTGGTTACCGTTCGTAGCTTATGCAGGTTGGTTCCGCATTCAAGGACTTTCCTTAAGATTGCAGCTTATTCATCATTGCCGTTCTTTGTATGGTGTCAATGATCCCTTTGATTCAAATTTCCTCAGTCTTTTTCCAGGTTTTTGGGACTGTTCCTAGTGTTCCTTCAATTATTGGTATGATGTTGTCTTTCTTCATGCTCCATATCCCTTTAAATTCTCTTGCAAGTTCGTGTATTTGCTTCGTTTTTTATCTCGTTGATCTTCACTCTGTGGTCTGCTGGAACGGCAAAATCTACAATTTGGCAGGATATTTCTCTTCATGTTGACTATTATGACATCCGGTCTCCTTGCTTGTATGAGTTTATCTGTTTGCACCTCCATTGATTATTATTATTATTATTATTATTATTATTATTATTATTATTATTATTATTATTATTATTATTATTTCTTTTGTACTCACTAGGAGTTCTCACACAATTCATCGTCAGTGATTACTCACCAACAACAACCAGTGGTATTTCCTGGATTCTGAGTGACAACAAGCCTCCCCAGATTTCCAGTATTCTTCACCTCTTTTCAATAATCACCGCAAATAACTTTGCGGTATCGCAACAGCCACTTACCATTGATTATCGTTGGTAACGACCATTGGTCTTCTCTGGGATTTAGGTGGCAATAAGCCTCCCCAGGGTCCCAGCACTCTCCGTATTCTTCCAGTGGAGGTCTGGTTTGTACTGTCCCTCTTCGGTCTTCTCATCCTCCTTGACCCTCTGCAAATATTTTGTGTGCTGTCAGCCTAGGCTGGCACCATTTTTTATTTATTTATTGATTTTTTAATTTTTTTTGGGGGGGGAGATTAGCGGGGGAGGAGTGTGGGAGAGGAGAGCGGGGGAGGAGTGTGGGGGAGGAGAGCGGGTTGAGGGGAGCTTATGGTGTTTCTTGCAATTCTTGTTCATTTTTGTGTGGTATCATTATTATTATTATTATTATTATTATTATTATTATTATTAATTACTCACTGTGAGTTCTCGCACAGGTCATCATCAGTGATTGCTTCACTGATAATAACCGGGGGTGTTCCCTGAAGTCTAAGTAGTAACAAGTCGCCCCATATTTCTAGTACTCTCCAGTTCTTTTGATAACCATTGCAAATGTTTTGTGTTATCGCAACAGCCGCTTACCCTTGATATTTCGCTGGCAACGACTATTGGTCACTTCTGAGATTGGGGTGGCAATAGTCTTTCCCAAGGTTGTAGTACTATCTGCACTCTTTAGTGAAGGTCTGCTGAATGCTCTCCCTCCATTGCTTTTTCCATCCTCTTTGATCGTTCACAATCATTGGGGTGGTATCAGTCGATGCTGGTGCCATCACATTGTGTGGTTCGGAGAGGTTTATGAGATTTCTTGCCGTTTCAGTTACCTTGGTTTCATGTGGTTGTGTTCTTTCTATGTTTTTCTTTTATTTCTATAGCAACTTCTGTATGGTTGCCTAGCATTTGTAGTTCATGCGGATTGCTTTCCGCATTAGAGGATTTTCCTTCAGCTGTTTTCATCATTGTGTCCATTGTATGATCTCAGTGTTCCTTTTGATTCCAACTTCTACCCATGTTTTTCCCTTGTTTTTTTCGGGACTGTTCCTAGTGCTCCTACGATTATTGGTATTATATTGATTTTCTTCATGAAGTTCCGTCTATTTTCTTCGTTTTTTTTTTCTTCTGTTTTATTTAATCTCCTTAATCTCCACTCTGTGAACTGCTGGGACGGCAACATCTACGATTTAGCAGGATTTTTCCTTCTTGTTGACTATTTTGACATCCGGTGTCTTTGCTTGGATGAGTTTATCTGTTTGTACCTCCATGTCCTAAACGCCGGCACACAGGTCCTGCTAGTATAAATATGGTTGAATAGATTTAATACTGGATTTTTATATTGTTATTGATGCAACAAATCTTTCACTATAATATGTTGTTTCTCCACGAAAATATTACCTAGTAACTGAATTTAAGTATAGTATAATATGTATAGAAAAAGAAAATAAACAAATACATATAGAAATGTATCAAATTAATTAATTAGATTAAGAAAATTTTGAATTAATAAATCAAGTAATTTAATTAACAAATAAATACATAATAATAATAATAATAATAATGATAATAATAATAATAATAATAATAATAATAATAATAATAATAATAATAATAATAATAATAATAATAATAATAATAATAATAATAATAATAAATAGCAATAAATTCAAACCAAATAAGAAAAAATATTGTAATTAAAAAATAATTCAAGATAAATCATTACTAAAATAAGTCAATAAATAAGTAGAAAGCTAAATATAATATAAAAATAAATATAAATATTAAATAAATATACAAATAAAAATAAATTTAAAATAAATATAAAAATAAATATGAAAATAAATATAAAATTAATAATGATAAATAATTATTTAAAAAATTACAAAAAAATTATTTTGGAAAAAATTATTTTGAAAAAATTATTTTTGAAAAATTATTGTATTAAAAAAACTATTCTTAAGATATTAATTTATTATTTAAAAAATAAGTATTAAAATAAAATAATATAAAAAAATATTAAAAATTTAGATAATTGTGTTGTAGAAAATTTGAATCTACATTTCAAGGAGTTTTTCACCCCAGCATCAAATCGCGGTTTCTGCTGCCACCCACAAAAGATGTACCATCGTCAATGTCATCTAAATAAAAGAAAGGCAGCATTCTTTATCTGTGTTTATTGCTCAGTGGAACAGCCTGCAGGAGGTGTTTGTGACGATGACTACCATATCTAGGTTTATGCTGTCTACCAAGCTCCAGCCCCTGTCGCATCGCCGCAATGTTGTGTCCCTGTAATTGTTTTACAAGTACTTCAATGGAATGTGCTCCGATGAACTTGCTGCACTTGTGCTCCTACAACGTAAATACCTCTGATCAACCCACCAATAAGCTTCACTGTAGAGGTCCCAAGATGCTGGAGATCTTTCTACTCTAATATTTTATTTCCTCGAACTGCTAGGCTTTGAAATTCCCTCCCTTCTCCCTGTGTTACGTAGTTGTTTCTTAAAACCGGTTCTTTGTTTAAATCAATTGTCACTTACTTCAGTCTGATCATATACTATTCTCTTTTTGTATACTGACGCCAAGCGCCATCATCATCGCAGTGTGTTGCATTTTGTCACCATCATCATCATCGTCTAGTGCACTGCCTTTTGTCATCGTCATCGTCATAGTGGACTGCACCTCGTAGCCGCCTGTAATCAAACGTTTCATGCAGAGAGAAAAAAGTCGAGCCTGGCGGAGAGTTTAAACTGGGTCTTTATTTGGGAGAGATTTTCTCGTCATACGAATAAAAGTCACACATTCATTAAATTTGAGAGAGAGGCTAAATTGTTCTTCTTAACTTTATTCTACTTAGTTACGGAATAGAAAGGAAGGGCATACCAGTCGTTGTCAACTCTTTTAGGAATTAAATTCCCATTTTCCTTTTTTGAATTACATCTTGATTTTGCATCCGTGACCACGCTCCCAGAAGACGGACTGACTAAAAAACTTCTTTCTTTTCTCGTTCCCACAATTGTGACGTAATTGCTTCAAGGGGACACTGAACCTGTCACGACGCACCTGTTTGACCTTCTGCTGATCTCTAACCTGAGTTCAGGCTTGTTTATATTTTTAGTCCGATGGCGAACTTGTTCCCCAGATGTCAAGATTTGCACTGGTCTACCTAGATCAAGGGTGGACAACCTCCGGCCCGCGAATGCTTAGCGTCCGGCACGCCACCCTGCTATGCTTTATTATTGCAATCCGGCCCACGGACCTCCCAGTAAAACTCATCATTTTGTGACATAGACGTAAAAGTAGGTTTCAATTAAGATTTACAGTGGGATAAAAATGTATGAATATCAGCGAGCGATGATGCATGTATATTTCATTTTTCTTTAACTATTAAGAGATAAAAATAGAAAAAGAAAAAGAGAGAGGCAAAGAGGAAACGAGAGACGAGGAAAGGGCATGAAACATAGAACCTATGTGAGGTGTGTCAAAACGAATGCTGGATCAACTTGCTACTTTCCCCCGTCATTATTTTTTATGATTCCAAAATGGCTCTTCGTTGGCGCCTTTTATAACATCACATACAGAAGTCTCTTGAGAAGAAATATCAGATTTGTAGAGTGTTCAATGCAATTTTTGTACAATTTATTCATGTATACAAAATATAGTAATTCTGAGATTTCGTTTTTCACTCTGGCCCGCGATCTCCTTCCAAAAGTCTCATCTGGCCCTCACTCTGAAAAGGTTGCCCGCCCCTGATCTAGATACTAAATTCATACCAGCTGATGTAATCGTTCTTCACATACATACATCCATTATGTAACACCTGTTTCTACCAACATGAGGAAATTTAAATATAATGTGAACAAACATCTTATTGCACATCTCCCCACTTGGGATGCCCGTATGGATATGGCCCCTAATTCACAGTAACCTCTTATATCTATGTGCCTTGTTTGGGGTGAATCTTATATAAATAGACATTTTGTCCATCTATCTGTCTATCCATCAGTCACAATTTTTCCGTCAGTCACCCTTTTTTAAACGTAATAAATAAATTACGGAATTTGTCTCCTTTCGAAATATCAGAGATCTTAATTTCTTTTAGAAATGTAAAATATTGCATTAATAGTAAATAATAAATTACCCACAAATAAAGCAGATACCATGACCGGAAATCGAAACCGAAACCTCGAGATCTTCAGTTTGAGCTAACTGATCTATCTGGACTTTCTTATATAAATAGAGTTTAAAACATTACCTAAACAAAATAAGTTTAGCTTTGGCGTGACGTCATAGATTTATGATTTGGTTTGGTTTGGTTTGGTTTGGTTTGGTTGTTTTGTATTACGGCATATCAACCCTTTTCGGGCTATTTAATGCCCGAATCTGATCATTTTTGTAAAAGTATTTCTGCTTCAAGTTTTATATATCTTCAAATATTTATTCATGGTGTTTCGTTTGGTTGCTTTGTTTTACGGGAAATTGTTGCTTTTTGTTTGGGATTTTGCAGAACATGATTGAGTTTTGCAAAGAAAAAAAACCAATAAAACATCAATGTTTGGTGCATTTTGAGTCAGGAAGTCAATAACTTCAGACAGCCTGATCTGGTAGCGCCAGTAGGTTCTATTTGACCCATAGATGGGGCCTTTACAGGTACTACTACTCCGGGCCAGAGTGGACCTGAGAGCAATGGCAACTAAGAGACAACTCTACATTCCCAACAGTTCCCAAGTGAAGGCCTCACCGCTGGATGTCTTTTAAGGTCATACCCAGGACCGATTTATGATTTACTTCATGTTTCAAAACATGAATGCAAACAGAAGCGATAATAAAAAAATAAATAAATGAATGGGTTAACATTATAGGAAAAGCCTCAGCAGCATTTAATCAGCTCTGAAAAATCTGGGAGAATAAAAAGTTCGCCCTCAAATCTAAAGATTTTATAACAGCAACGTTTTGTCCACACTACTATATGCAAGTGAAATTTGGCATCTCAAAATCAACAAAGAGAGAAAAATTAGACGCGTTTGATTCCAAATGTCTTAGAAAGATTCTAGAGATCAAATGGAGTAATAGAATTACCAACCAAGGAGTCAGAGACCACACTAACCAACAGGTCAATAATATGCAAGACGAGGTTGGCTCGGATATGCCCTAAGATTGGCTCCAGAGAGATTTGCAAACCAAGTGCTTCAGTGAAACCCTGATGGAAACAGAAGAAGAGTAAGAGCAAAACTATTCAATCACAAATAAAAATAAGAAACAAATATATTACGCTGATCCATTCGGTGAAAAAGTAAACTATGAAATTAATAATTCAATAAATAATTAATAAATCCTTTATTCGTCACTTGGACATTGTTTAGTTCAATATCAAGAAAGCCCGATTCCTTATATATAATCGTATCACAGTCAATAGTTTTCTTCGAATGTCCGGCTGGCTTGGCAGGCCGAGAGCAGACTCAAGGCGTTTCCATGAATAATGGTGATAGAGAGGCGTTCGTAAAGCAAGACAATTTGCGATTGTCTGCGGTGTTGCGCATCATTAATAGACCAAGGTTGCTGAGGAAGTCGCACGTGGTAGAGCCAATCACTCCACTCGTCTCCACAGCGATCGGTTGAAATACAAATCTGTCGAGAAGATCGGCATATTTTGCCCGCTTGCGTCTCTCTGCTGACGCTGCTGCATGTCCAGGGTTTGTTGTCGATTCTATCACTGATGAAAGCGCAAAAATGAACTGGAAGCAAACAATCGAGAGGGATTTGATCGCAACGGGAAGAAGCTGGAGGGATGCTGTGGATCTGGATTCAGACCGAAAACGATGGTTCACTTTGACTGTCTCATGCGTCGCAGGACGCAGTGGTTCCTGAGTCTGAGTGAGTGAGTCAACATTATCAATAGCGTTGGAAATTATTTTAATGGTCCCAAACAATTTATTTAGCTTTAACTATGTATCTTAGTAGATCTTTCACAATTATATAATCCTCCCAGCCTAGCAAAACTATGTGACTTACTAATGTTTTTAAAAAAACGACATATCAATTCATTTCGAAAGATCAGAACTGATTGAATTTATAAATCAACAAAAGATACATTAACTATTATGATTAAATTTAAATATATTTATTAAAATTGAAAATAGAAGCCAATGAAAGATTAATTTATTACTTTTATTTTTACTTTAATCTTATTAATTTTGGAATAATATTTTATCATCAGAGTTGAAATTAATAAGATTAAAGTAAAAAGTAATTAATCTTGCATTGATAAAGGCTTATATTTTCTAATTTTAATAATTTTGATGAACGACCTATCTTTCTAAAATACCAACATGCCCATGCGTCTTCGTTCGACAACCAGAATTTGAATTTATCATAACCGCCAAGACTACACTGTGGATAACACCCATTACAAGGACGTTATATTAAAGAACCAAAAAAGTTTGTTTACTTTTTATTTTTTGAAAAAAAAAATGACACAATACTGTTCCACTCTGATGATGGAATATTATTCCGAAATTAATAAGATTAAAGTAAAAATTAAATAAAAAAATTAATCTTGCATTGATAAAGGCTTCTATTTTCAATTTTAATAATTCTGACCCACCAATGATTTTAAATGAACGACCTATCTTTTTAAATATATATATTTTTTTATCATAGTTCACCCCAATTAGAGAATTAGGGTGAAAGTTTTGGGGGATCATCCTAAATTGGGTGCTGTGCAGTGAGATGCTTGTGCACATTAGTTTTAAATTTCTGCATGTCGGTACAGTCGGGAAACAGGGAGCAGGAAGGGAATTCCAGAGTCCAGGAGCACGAGGTTGGTCTAGTGAATTCGCCTTCACAATGAATAGATGGGACTTAGTTGATTGTCGGGCTGGTCTAGTGTATTTACATCGAAGGGGCACCAGAGTAGCAGGTTCATCGGTGCACAATCCATTGAATTACTTGTAGAACAAGCACAAGGATGCAATATTGCGGCGATGGGACAGGGGCTGGAGCTTGGTGGATAGTGAGGGACCTATTGAATTAGTGACTTTTTTTTTTACCTTGTCTAAGAGGGAGAGACTTGTGGTGTGTGTACCAGCCCAGATGTGGCAACAATACTCCATGCATAGGCAGATGATGGCTTTCTAGAGATATAGGATAATGTCAGGTGTGAGAAGTTTACTAGCATAGTAGAGGGAGCCCACCTTCTTTGCAGCAACCTTGGCAATGTCTTCAATGTATTTGTTCCATATTTACTTAAAATGAATATATGTATTTACTAATATATCATCATCATCATCATCATCATCATCATGATTTAAAAAAAATTTTTTTTTTTCACTCCTGTGGAGGAACCTCTCCCTGGTTTCTTTCCACCTTGTTTTATCCCTGTTTTATCCAAGTATGACTTAGTTGACTATTGAGGTCGTCCCTCCACCGGGTTTTTGGCCTTCCTCTAGGTCTTTTCCATTGCCTTGGGGTTCATTCTGTCGCTCTATATGTCCACCTGTTGTCTGTACATCTCAAAAGGTGACCTGTCCAACGATGTTTTGCCGTTCATATGGTGGTGATGATGTCATTTACTCCAGTTTGCTGTCTGATCCAGGTGTTTCTTTTTCTATCACGTAAACTGATGCCGAGCATAATGCGTTCCATTTTTGCATTGTACCACTCTTAGCTTTTCTATCACTGAATTAAGTGGCCATGGTTCGCTACCATATGTCATAACAGGCATGATGTATTCATTGAACATTTTTTGCTTAATGTTCATCATGGACTTTCTACCTTTCATGATGTTGTCTACTTTGGAAAAGGCTGCCCATCCAAGCGCACTTCTAACCATCTTCCCTAGATAGATGTAGTTGTCAGCTTCCTCGACATTTTCACCTTTCACTATGACTGGGGCTTTTGTGGGATATTTATTGAACGTGACCTTGGTTTTTCCAGTGTGCATTTTAAGACCAACTATATAGCTAGCAATGTGAATGTCGTTAAGAATCCCTGTAATTCTTGAGGTGTGTAACTTGTGACAAGTATATCGTCGGCAAATTCTAGATGAGCTAGGTATTCTCCATTTATATTGATACCTCTGCCTTCCCAGTCAATTTTATTGATCACTGAATCTTGCAGGCAGGATGTAAAGTGGTTTGGTGAACTGTTGTCACCTTGTCTGACACCTTTTCTTTCTATATTGATCTTTTCACTATCCTGTTGGAGTTTTAAAGTTGCTGTCACTGTCGTAAAGATCCTGATACAAGTTGATGTAAGCACTGTCAATTCCTTGACTAATATATATTAACCCGTAAATGCTTTATTTGCTATATTGGTTTGAAAAAAGTATAAAACGTTTCATAGGAGTAATATAAAGTAGTATAAATGATTTTTGGAAAAACAAAAATTTATTCAACAAAAATAAATTATGTTGCAAATGTGCAACAAATGGCATAAAATTTTACATATATAACTGTTGTGAAGTTGTTCAACAGTAAATAATAAATAAAGGAAGTCAATTCGAGGGTTGGTTTAACAAGTAAGAAATTGACTAGCACTTGGCTAGACAGTTACAAGACTGTGCTTTGTCTTCTCTGTGTCTCTGGTGACTCGCACTATTTATAGTGACAACCGGTGTAGTTTCTCCTGTGTAAGAACGGCCGGTGTAACAATAACAAAACCCTACAATATATGCATCTAAATAATCATAATACACTAGAGAATCATAAAATAATTTTTACTTACCATTATAATGGTCAGATTTAAAAGATTAGTCTCTTGAATTAGGAAGCTAACACACCGATGGCACTCGCCCGGGACATTGAAGATACTGATTACCTATTTAGCGGATGTGCTGATGCAACATCATACTAATACCTACTCACACTTGAGGCTCGTTGCAGATGTGAAACAAGTTGCAGTTTGACACATTTTTGTTGAATATCTTATATAAATAGAAATTCTGCCCGTCTGTCTGCCCGTAAGTCACAAGTTTTTAAACGTAATAAATACATTGCGAAATAATGGAAAATGCTGCATTTAGCTAATCAAATATTCCAATCTGATCTCATCTAAATATGAACAAACGTGAATCTTTCCATAAGTATGTTAACATCAAAACCTTTAAGTCTTATTTGGTATTTATCTACCTCCCACAGAACATATACTACAGTTTGATCCTGGTATTTATCTACCTCCCACCACGGTAAGATGTGACACAAGGTCGAGAAAGTGGGATTTGAAAAGCCAGCGCCCTAGAGGAAGAGAACTCTGGCCTACAAAAAAATGCCTGGCATTCCCCGGTAGGGGCGCCTCAGGCGATTAGCAATAAACTAATCCTTTCTCAAAGGGTGAGAAGGCAAAGCCTGGGAGAGTGGACCTCCTAAAACTGCACAGACTGGCAGAATCAAGGCCCGAAGGCCAAGATAGTACCGGTCTATAGAGTAAGCATCCATTGGAACAGATACTATACCCTGATCGTAACCAAAAGGCCAAGGAGCAATAAAAAAATATTCTTTTGTGACTAGACATTTTAAAATAAATGAAAAAAAACCTCCCAGGCTCGTAAAAATATGCAATCGGAGGGAGCATATATTTGCTAGTTATATTAAATTGACATTTTGTTGTAATGTGTTATATTTGAAACAAAAAGCATTTAAGAGTTAACTATTTAAAAAAAATTTTTTTTTTTACCTCCTCTCCAGGAGGTTAGACACAAAGTCAGGTGTGGCTTTTAATGAAAGTTTTTCCGTGGAACGAACTAGATAAGAGTTAACTTCATACATTGATTTTATGAAGTTAAACTTTTTACATTTTTATTTGTCTAACGATTTGAAATCTCAGATCGTCCACGTACCATGTTTCTTATTTCTTTTCCGAGTTGTCTTTGAATTTGTCTTCCTTTCAACTTTCTGATGAAGGGGTGTTGGAGTAAGCAACCTGAATTACCTAATATTTGTGTATTGTTTTTTTTCCCCAGCGTATTCTGTTCTGGCACTTCATTGTTACCACTGTTTCAGCGATGAAATAGGTTCTCCCTGTGAAACGGATGTTGAAGAGTTAAAACAGGGAGTTTTCTCTAAATACGCCATTAACTGCACAGAATATAGCAACCTGTACAAACCCGTTTGCGCCATCGAAATACACAAACAAATTGCTACAGGTACGTACCCAGTTTCATTTATTTCAAACCCACGCTCTCTATTGAAGAGTTTGTGGTAGATTATAAAATTGATATGCAAGACTGACGAACATGGAAAAGCTACTAGCTTGTATTAGCTACCCTCTTTCTTTCTTTCTTTTTTTGTTCGGCTTACTCTTTCCTCTTCTTTCCTTTTCACTTCTTTCTTCTGTACTGGGTAATGGGGATTTACTAAAAATTAATTGCTTTCAACTAGGGGGGGGGCGTCCGTGAAATTAAAACAAAAAAAAATTATTTGACATGGATATGTTAACTCAACATTTTCGACCAGTAAACATGATTCCCGCATGTTTGAAACAATAGAGTTAATAAGCCTATGCGAAATGGAAAAATCTAATCAAAATAGTAAACTCGACAACTAGCTGAGCAGATTAAGGAAAAATCGTTCATTTTGGTAAGCAAGCATGAAACTTGGCACGATTGCTCACAATGGTCTACTCTTCCGAAAAAACTTTTGGGCCACTCAAAAAATCCAAGATGGCCGCCATTTTCAAGATGGCCGCCATTCTGAAATCCAATATTGCTAGTTTACAAAGTATCTAACCGATTTTCACAATTTTTGAGTCAAATTATATGTTTTAGGGGATGCGAAAGCAGTAAATGACACAAAAATAACCGATAAATGAGTCCTACAATCCACAAAGGTACATATATGAGATGAATTTAAGCAAATATTGTCAATTTTTGCCTTTTATTGCCATTAAACCGAATCATTGACTTGATATTCAATTCCCCAAGTGAGCTGAATGTATTAGTTATAAAAATTAATCCTTTCAGCTCATTCTTATAATATGTCATATGTAAGAGAGTGATTGTCATGACACAACCAGGGCATAACGGTGACATCACTGCTGTGAAACTCAGCATGGGGTCCAGTATCAACTGATTACGGACACACTGTTCATGTTTCAGTGTCCCAAATGCTGTCTAATAAGCCCCATGGACAAAATAATGTTCAGTCTGTTAGATAGCCGCACCTGAATTGACAGGATATGCCAGCGCGGGAGAGCCGAGCCAAAGGTAACGGGGCTATAGTTACCTGGATGGTGTACAGATCGCACGGGACTTAAATGATACTGGATGAACGATCGGGCTAGGTGTAGGGAACCTACCTTTCTGAACCTATTTGTATCCCATATCTGAATGTGTCAAAATATTAGAGATGGGCGGTTTTACCGAAAAACCGCGGTTTTTCGGTTTCGTCTCCATACCGAATACCGAATCGGTTTTTTTTTTTTAAACCGTAACCGTTCGGTATTGTGTTTTTACTACAGTAAGCCACCATATACAAGGAAACACGGTTGAAAAGATTTTCCGATTTGAATAAAATTGAATATTACCAAAAAATGTTATATTAGTAAGAGGACAGATGAACAAATATATTACTGCAATTACTGCTATAAACACGAGGCGATTTTTGTTTATTTTCATTCTAGAACGAATTTTAAACATTTTAAAATATGAATATAGAAAATGTTGTTACATTTTTCGTACCCAACTAGTAAATAAATTAATCTTTCATCTTTTTTTATGCATTAAAATTATAATTGTACGTTGTTTTGTCTTTCGGTAATAGTAATTTTAAATTATCTTATCCTAAAAAATATTTTCCTTTTTTTGAGCGAAAGTCAACAATGGCTGCAAGTATTGCTGATATAACAATCAATCAGCAGCAGCGTCTTGTAAACCTTTGTAAAATTCGTTTTTAAACTTCTTTAAAAGTGAGATAAAAATACTTTTTGTGCTTAAAAAAGTTAATCCTATTTGGTTCTTTTATAAAAAATACTTAAAAAATACTGGCTTTCACTCAACTTTCGAACTTCTAGTAGTAATGAATTTCTAGTCGCCAATTTAAAAAAAAAAAAATTAAGATTCTACTTTTTTAGGCGATTACGTCTTTAAGTCTTGGGGAAAAAAAGAAAAACCAAAACAACAAAAATAGTTTAGAATTTAGAGTGGGGGATCAGTTTCGCATATAAATTTAATGTAAAATGATCTCCGATTTCCCGGCCATTCTTGCCTTTTAGTGAAATTTATAAAATAAATAATTACTCTACCACTAACTCTAGGTACGACTAACAAGCCCACCTCCTAAAAATGCCATCTTGAACGTATCGTACCATTAACCTTAAATATGAGTGGCAAGCCACTCCTAAAAAACTCCCTTAACCCTAACACTAAGTCCGAATGGCAACCTCCATCCAAAACAAAACCCCTTCCTTAACCTTATCACTAACCCTAAGTCCGAGTAGGAAGCCCTAATCCTACAAAAAAGCCCATTAAAACCACACATAATCGTCTAAAAAAAACAAAAAAAAACGCACAGGATTTATTTGCCATAGAAAAAAATTGATTAATGCCCTAAAACGCTAGAATGACCCGGAAATGGTGAAGTATTCTGCATTAAATATATGTGAAACTAATCCCCCACTCGAAATTCTAAATGAATTGTTTTTTTTCTTTCTGCTAAGTTTTCAGGGTGTTCACACTTAATTGCTCCTAGCCCTACCACTAACCTGAAGTTCAAGTGGTAAGCCCCCCTCCTTCCACAAAAACCCTTATAATCGTCTAAAAAAAAAAAGAAAAAAAAAAAACAAGAAAAACGCACAGGATTTATCTCCCATAGAAAAAAGAATTAACTGTCCTAAAACGCTAGAATGGCCTTGAAATGGGGGATTATTTTATGTGAAACTGATCCCCACTTTAAATTCTAAAATAATTGTTTTTGTTTCTTTCTTTCTGCCAAGTTTTTCAGGGTGTTAACATGCAATTGCCTAAATAAAAAAAGTAGAATCTCATATTTTGGGGAGGTAAGGGGGTGAGTTAGCAGAAGGTGTAAATCTACAATAATGCTAAAGAAATCTTGCAATATATTCATTTTTAAACAGTCCTAGTATTAGATTTTAGTTTCTTGTACATAAAATGTATTACAATTCAACTTTGAGTTTTCTAACTTCTTTCTTTTAATGGATTCATGGTATTTTTAAGGTATTGCAGCATATTTATGTGCACTTAGTGCAGATTACTTGGAAACCATTAATTTCTAGAGATTTTCAGTGGCATATTCTGATTCCTTGTACAAAAATACACTTATATGGTAAATTTCATTGCTTAATCTTGTGTTTTAACAAAGATATAACATTTTTACTGAAAAATTAGTGTAAAAAATGTGACGCATATGGTATTAAAGAGGGGAAAATATCCAATTGTGCGAGGCACAAAAATAGTCATAACTTCCTTATTTTTAGTCAGATTTAAAATATTTTAAAAGATTCTTTCTTAGATCATCAAGCTCTTTCTATATATGCCATTATTGAGATATTTTAAGCAATTTAAATTTTTTCATGTGTATTGCTACTTGTAGGAAGAAATCTTTGTTTACAGTTTGTTTATCATTAACATTTTGAATTTTCAAATGAAAAAAAGAGAAATACGACAGACAACATGACATCGTATTTTTAGCATAAACTATTTTCAAATGAAAAAGAAAAAATCAAACGCGTTCCGTATGATGTCGAAAATCTATTTGATTCAACTCAAAATTGTAAAATAATTATTTGTTTGTTTCAGAGTTATCTAAAAAAATAAGTTATTAAAATGAAATCAAAAAAAAATACTTGTAAAAGTAAATAAACGAAAAGTAGTGAGTAAGTATAAACATTTAAAAAGAAAAAAAGTAGTTGCCAATGCTAGTGTCACTTTATTCGGATTTTTTAAATTATTTTAAACATTAGGCATTTCATTGTTTACTTTTGAAAAGCCACTTCATACATAAATTGTAATTTCTAGAGAACTATCTCTCAACTATACCGTTTTCTCTCCCAAAAATGGGTTATTCAAAAAGTAGACTATGCAACGATTTATATTTTACTAAATTGTTAATATGGTATTTATTTAGAGTTGACAATTTATTCGAAAGTTTAATTATTAAACTTTAATCCAAGTCATGAATTCTATGACTAAAATTACCTTAAAGCTTAAAAAATGACTTTAGGTGAATTAATAATCTCTACTTTTTTTAACTATCCTTCCTTTTCCCTTGGCGCGGTTTTCGGGTGTACTACTAGTCTTTTACGCATGTCTATAAAGTTTTATTACCCTGTCTTAAAAACAAATATTAACCCCAACACGCACCAGTTGACAGAACTTCGAGCACACAAAATGACAGACATCCCAACAGTCAACACCGGCAATTCGAGAAGTATATGGTGTGTTTATTTTACGCGACAAGACACAACGTCTTGCAAACATTTTCACCTATTAAAAAATTAAAATTTTTATCTGTCAAATAATTTTGACAATATTTCATTTTCATCATCATTTTTGCTTAATTTTATTTGTAAAATTATTTTGTTTGTTTAAATAAATTTTCGTTTTTTAATTTCTTGCATTTCTGAGTTATATTTTAGCTTCTGATGGGTTAAAGAATTAGATAGAATGTATATTCAAACTCAGTTTTATTCTTCAGAAATCTTTCATGAATCTTTGGTCACTGTTTTAACGAGTTAACTGTTAAAAAGGTATCAGAACTTTGATTACAACAGTCAACACCTTAAAACTTATATGATTCATATCATGGAGAATGATTCAGTCACAAAATTATCGAAACAGTGGCATAATTCAACTAAACGTTGAATAATAACTAATCATCACACAAGAGAATGAATAGCTTCCATAGTAAAAATTTTTTTTTCAAAAAAACCGAAGAACCGAACCGTAAACCGAGGTTTTAAGGGACCGATACCGAAACCAAAATTTCAAAACCGCCCAACTCTACAAAATATATTCGGTAACTGTGGTTATAGGTGGTAAAAGGATAAACCCTCGGCCTGAAGCCTATAACATTTACAGAATGTCTATTGAGAAGACGTCAAATGTGAAAACTGATTGGAGCAAATGCTGCCTATGTCAGACAGATAAAACCGGAGAGGATCTCAGTAGTCCCATTCCAGGTCGCAGTAAATCAGATGGATATTCAATGCTGGCTACAAATATTCCTCTTTTTCAAGAACTCTGTCAGATGCCCATGATTATTAATCCTGCTAGGCTCGATGAAGGTGATGGTATTGAAGATACATTGCGGCAAAACAATGCTCAGTACCATCAGAGTTGCCGTGCTTTGTTCAAAAATACCAAACTTGATCGGGCCAGGAAAAGGGCATCTGACGCTCAGGAACATACTGACAAGAGTTGTTCAAAGACTCGAAGAGTGAGTTTAAAGCCAGAACAATATTTCATCTGCGACAAAGAATTTCTAGATGATGGACAAAGACGTGAAGTCATGACAATGGGGCTCAGCAGTAGGCTCAATGAATGTGCCACAACTCTAGGTGAATGTAAAATTCTTGCCCGATTGAGTGCTGGTGATGCCATTGCACAAGAGTTGAAGTATCATAAAGATTGTTTAACAACTCTTTACAACAGGGAAAGATGTCACCTTGCTGCTCTACAAAAACAGGAAAATGAAGATTCTCAGAAAAAAGGAATCCATCCATTGGTATATTCAGAGCTTCTTGCTTATATAGTTGAAACTAATACGAACAGTGATGCACCAGTTGTGTTTAAACTTGCAGATCTCATCACACTGTATAAGCAACGACTTGAACAGTTGGAACTGCATGAACTTGCCTCATATGTTCACTCAACAAGACTGAAAGAGAAGCTTTTGTCAGATATACCAGCACTTGAAGCTCACAAGAGTGGGAGAGATGTTATCTTGTCCTTTACAGAGGATACAGGGTCAATCTTGTCAAAAGCTTCAGAATTTTCTGATGCTGTTATACTCAATAAAGCTGCTAGTATTTTGCGAAGACACATGCTTGCTCATGAATGGAAATTTAATGGTAGATTCCGTGCAGACTCAGTGGGAAATTCTATTCCTCAATCACTACAACAATTTGTTTGTATGGTGGAGCACGGTGTCGATATCAAGTCGCAACTGGAATTAGGTTCATCAAAGACAGACTTGGCTGTAGCTCAGCTCCTGCAGTACAACTGCTACAGTCACAAAAGCAATTCATCCACATTCAGACATTCACACAATCGTGAGACTCCCTTTCCCATCTTTATGGGCCTATCTTTGTATGGGAAAACACGAAAACGAGGACTTGTGGAACTGTTACATGACCATGGACTAAGCATTTCATATGACAGGGTGCTTGAAATATCTGCTCAATTGGGTGATGCCGTTGTTGACAGGTACACTGAAGAGGGTGTTGTTGCCCTACAGAACTTAGGAAAGGTCTTTTCACCACATCAGCTATGGACAATATAGATCACAATCCGTCTGCAACAACAGCTACAACATCCTTTCATGGTACCAGTATCTCACTATTTCAACATCCAACGTCTGACAGTGATGGTGAACTGCGTGAGCCACTTATGATCAAAAATCATAGTATAAAACGGGTGCCTGAACTTCCAGAATCTTTCACAAACATTCATCCTGCATATCTAAAGAACAAGACTCCGTCGCCTCCAGAGTTCGAATATCCAACAAGTGTCGATATTGACTTTCCCAGGCTTTTGTTAGCAAATGAATTTCAGTGGCTAGAAAAGGTTCATCTGACACAAAGCATTGATGATGACGTTAACATAACCTGGTCGACACACCATGCTTCTGAGAAGAGAGGTTTAGATTTCAAACTGGCGAAATTTCTTGAGGGATGATGACAATAAAACAGCTCTCTTCAAGTTTCTGGCTGATAGAATCACTTCACTAGCACAGGATCATGAAAATCTCGTGGTAATCACCAGAGTTGCAGATGTTGTTAGCAATCAGAATATCAGTTTTGAAGGACTAGCACCTTGCAACCATGAGGAATCAGACACAAGGATGTTTGTACACGCAAAACATGCAGTTAATCATGGTTACAAAACAGTACTGCTGAAAGCTAATGACACAGATGTCCTTGTCATTGCCATCACTGTATTTCCAGTCTTGAAAGAGTTGGGCCTGGAGGCAATGTTCATTGAATTTGGTCAAGGAAATGACACAAGGTTTATTCCAGTACATGAAGTCATCAGCGTACTTGGCCCTGAAAAAGTTAAAGGCTTGTCCTTTTTCCATGACTTTACTGGTTGTGACAATGTGTCAGCCTTTCGATATAAAGCTAAAAAGACAGCATTTCAGACATGGAATGTTTTACCTGACGTGACGGACGTATTTGTCAAGCTGAGCAGTCATCCACCAGTCATAACAAGTGAGGACCAAGCAGTTATTGACCAGTTTGTCATCACAATGTATGACAGATCTACCTCCCTCACAGAAATAGATGCTGTAAGATTGGACATGTTTGCTCGTAAACAGAGACCCTATGACTCCATACCTCCAACTAAAGCAGCTTTAACTGAACACACAAAGCGTGCAACATATCAAGCAGGATGCATTTGGAGTCAAGCAACATGCTGCCACATGGAAATTGATAGTCCTGGCGAGTGGGGGTGGAAGAAGCACGGCAATACATGGAAGATATTTTGGACAACACTTCCGCCAGTTGCAGAAAGCTGCAAGGAACTAACAAAATGCGGATGCAAGACACAATGCTTTGGAAGATGCAAATGCTATAAATTCGGCCTTCCATGTACAAATTTATGCAGCTGCAATTGCGAGTGTTGAACGTGTGAATCCTGATGAAAACACAAGAACAAGAAGAGAAAAATGCGGGATAAACTGACATAAGTGTGTAAAATATAGCCTTTATTACACTCAAATGGTGTTAAATCTTTATTTTGTCGTCAGAAATGGCTTTGTTGACATCAGAAACATATAAATTGATATATAATATGTGGAAATCGGTCAAAAATGAAGCATTTAGTTCACAAAATGATAAATTTTAGCATCCGTGGCGGCCATCTTGAAAAATGGCGGCCATCTTAGATTTTTTGAGTGGCCCAAAAGTTTTTTCGGAAGAGTAGACCATTGTGAGCAATCGTGCCAAGTTTCATGCTTGCTTACCAAAATGCACGATTCTTCATCATTTTTGACTTAAGCTGCTCAGCTAAACCCAAAATCAGAGTTTTTTGGCCGAGACATCTGCCTGCATCAATCGGGTACCAAGATCGGGCCGGGGTTCAGCCTAAGATTATTTGTTTACAGAATATACACGTACATAACGAGGGCCGTGTTTGACTGGAAAGGTTTGAGTGAAACCTAAAGGTCAGAGGTGACCCCAGAACGAAAGTCGACGACATCACATAACTTCCAGACAGAGATTTGTTATCTCTTTGTCTGGCGAGACTCCAAGCAGGACAGACGTGTTGAGAGTGTCATCGTAAATGTGGGAGGCGAGTGTGCACAATGTAACTAGATGTAGGAGGACGAGCTTTCTGTCTATCTATCTCTCTCTCTTTGTCTCTCTCGTTCTTTCTCGTTCTCTCTCTCTCTCTCACAACCTCGAAAACGACCCGTCCCTCTGGTGTTTTAGGGTTGTTCTTCTCCTTTAAATTAAACCTTTTTTACAAATCAATATCGGCGTCAGAGTGGTTTTGTATCTACAGACAAGCAAGACCCTAGGTTCGACGACGATGAAACGGGTGTATAAGTGTTTATACAAGCATCGGCAAGTGAAAATATAACACTAAGTTTAATTACTTATGGTATAGTTTATTGCAAGTATTTGTTTACATTGGATTTGAAGGCGACTATGTTGTAACCTGCAGGGAAGCAGCCCCGCGGTATGTATTCCACAGATTAGAAGCCCTTGCAAAGAAACTCTTTCCATGGAAATTCCGCCCGACGCTTGGCACACAAAGGGAGAATGTAAAGTCTTTTTTCTGTTGTGGTAGAAGACGAGTTCTTTCTGCGAATGTCCTCTCTCTTTCCCACGCGTACGAAAGTGACTCGTCCCTCTGATGTTTTCTGTGACTGTTTTGTTTTTAAATAAACCTTTTTTAAATCAATATCGGCGTTAAAGACAAGTAAGACCCTGGGTTCCCGACGATGAAACGGGTGTATAAGGGTTTATACAAGCATCTGTAAGTGAAAATATTACAATACGTCCCGTAAAAGAATAAATTAATGTACATACCAATTGTATTCAAAACATATGTACAGTTTCGGCGTAAAATTGTATTGATCTGCTGCAAAACCCAACAACATACCAATCAACCACTGAACAATCTTGTATGGTTATCGGAGAAACAGGCTAGTGAATAAAAATTATAATCTAGACTAGACCCTCTGTACCTGGACAGTTTGTCTAGTATATATATACAAACTCAAATTCTATATTATATATTAAATAGTTTTTAACGCCAATACGTAGTTAAAGCTATAATTACTTTGTTAAGGTAATGTTTCAAGACCTATATATAAGTAAATCTAAATAGCTCAGTTCGTAAAACATCAGACTGAAGATCTCAAGGTTTTGGTTTCGATTTCCAGTCGTGGCATCCGAATTAATTATTGGGAATTTATTATTTAGTATTAATGCAATATTTTCCATTTCTCAAAGAAGTCGGACAGACAGACACGCACACACAGAGAAAATTCCCCTTATATTAAGAATGGACTAACGAAAATATGCTACCTCCATTCGCATATTTTTGCTAGGCTACCGAGTCACGTCCTTCTCTCTCTCTCTGCGAAAGGGTGTTCCTATTTACTTGTTTAGTTAGAATTATATAATTTTGAAAATAAAATTACATACAGTACATTCTTTTTGGCCTTATTTGGCCTTATGTGGGCCTTATTTGGGCCTTATTTGGCTTTAGTTGTTGGGAATTTATTATTTAGTATTAATGCAATATTTTCCATTTCCATTTCTAAAAGAAGTTAAAATATTCGTTTAAAAATATTCTGACTGACAGAAAATTACGGTCACCAACTCTTTCAAGTACGCGTCATGTGGGTAAAAAGCACGCGCACATGTCCAAGGCAATGGCTGAATCTTTAGAAAGTGACCTCCAGTCTGTAGTGGAATGGGGTCATAAATGGATGGCAACATTTAATGCTGCTAAGACAAAGCTCCCTTCCGTCAACAACTACAAGAAACCTCTTTAACCAGCGATTACCATGGCAAATACCACCCTACCTGAGAGTCCAATGTTCAAACTCCTCGGCCCAACATTCACAGGTAACATGAATTCGAAACAAATACATAGAAGACATTGCCAAGGCTGCTGCAAAGAAAGTGGGCTCCCTCTACCGTGCTAGAAAACATCTTACACCTGACAGTATCCTATATGTCTACAAAGCCACCATCCTCCCATGCATGGAGTATTGTTGCCACATCTGGGCTGATGCATCATCCACTAGTTTCTCCCTCTTGGACAAAGTCCAAAAAAAAGTTACTAACTTAATAGGTCCCCCACTATCCACCAAGCTCCAGCCCCTGTTCCATCGCCGCCATATTGCATCCTTGGGCTTAACCCTAACCCTAACCCTACACTCACCCAACCCGACAATCAGCTAAATCCGATCCATTCACTGTGGAGGTCCCCAGATGCCGGAGAGCCTTCTAGTCCAATAGCTTCTTTCCTCATATGACAGGCCTCTGAAACTCCCTCCCTGTTCCCTGTTTCCTCGACTGTACCGATATGCAAATATTTAAAACTAATGACGCTGTACAGCTCCCAACTTAGAATGACCTCTAGGATTGTCGCCCTAATTCTCAGTAGCCCCTTACGTCTTGCTTGGGGTGAACTAAGTTAAAAAAAAACCAAAAGAATGCGATCATAATCAATATTTCTTATGAATATCAGTTGATTATCTCCCTCTGTTTCTCTATTGTTGAAAAGTCAGCACACTAGGATTAGCACATTCTGACCTACAAAAATGCTTGACATTTCTCGGTAAGGGCGCCTCAGACGATTAGCAATAAGCTAACCCCTTCTCAAAGAGAAGGTAAACACTGGCAAGGTAAACCTCCTTAGACTGGACAGAACCATACCTCAGCACGACAGAGCAGGATCAGAAGGTACCATAATGCCCCCCCCCCTCTGTAGGACTGATTATCGAGGACGTATCCCCGACTCGTACGGACACCAAATAAGTTGATTCAACTTTTTTTATTCCGACTCTTTATGCAACAGCTTTCGCAATTTGGGGTCACAAATGTTTTTGTTTTTTTCAATTCAGGAGTATATTTAGGTAGTAAACCTTCCTTTAGACAAGTTTTTTAAATGTGGCTTGTTACTTTTAATGCTTCTAAAACCATGCTTCTCTCTTTTCACCACCAACGCTCGGAGCTTCACTTCTCCTCAGTCGAAATGAATCCCGTTACTTTGATAACTCTAACCCTAACCCCTAACCCTAACCTAACCCTAACCCCTAACCCTAGGACTGAATTTCACCTCAGACCTGAAATGGAAGACCTACATCAAATCTAAGCTAAGGTTGCTGGAAAAATGGTTGGATCATTCTATTGCTCCAGAAGGTAGCCTATCCCTGACGCAATTCCCTACCTGTATACGATTGAGACATGTCCTAAGACCTGGAGGTACTGCTGTCATATTTGGCGAGGTTCGGCTCGGGGCACTCTCTCTTGCTTTAACAGATTACAAAACCTACTTCGTAATATAGTGGTGAGGTGATCTATTCTCTTCCCGACAGTCTCTTTTACACAGAAGAGATGTTGCTAACTTCTCTCTACTGTATCGTAGGTGCTCGACTGAGCTCCAATCCCTCGCCCCCCCCCCCCACTCGCCCTGTATAACATTCACAGCAAGAACCCCCACAGCATAGAATTTTCTTTTTCTCTCTTGATGTATCAAAGACGAAGCAGAACTTCCATAAACAAAGTTTCTTCCCTAGAGTGTCCCATCTGTGGAACAAGATACCATGTGTCTGTATCCCAGCCGACTACGGTATGGTCGTCTTCAAGTCTAATATAAACAAATACTTGTTGAACCGTCCTCTTCGATAAACAATTCTTCTTACAAAATCTTCTGTCCATTCCACCAGTTGTTTCCAATCGTAACCCTAACTCTAACCTTAACCCCAACCCTAACCCCAACCCTAACCCAAGGCCTTGATAAACAGTGATCCATTGGTAGAAAAAAGAAATTCTTTTAGACATGTTTCATTTCAGGGGCAACCCAGAAGATTTTTCGAAGCTGCAGTAACCCTTATCCTCGAGTGGCCCTCAGGCCTTGATAAACAGTGATCCATTAGTAAAAAAAAATTTCCTTTATCTTTTTAAAATTAAATTTCTGCTACTTTTCATTTCAGGGGCAATCCAGAAGATATTTCGAAGCTGCAGTAATGGGGCGGACTTCAATTTTGACATGAAAGTAAGAAGTCTACAAAAATTCCAGCATTTGAACGCTGATACTAACGTGACTATATGTGGCCATTATCAGAACATGATATGCGTCAGTCTCTGCAATACAGACATGTGTAACGGCCCAAAAGGTGCCATGTTAGATTTTAACCGAACAAGCTCATGTGGAAAAGTGGACTTCACAACCTTGCCTCTTATTATCGGTACGGGTATAACGTTAGCAAACATGAACCCATGAAATAAAAGATATCATATTCTCTCTCTCTCTCTCTCTCCCTCTCTCTCTCTGTCTCTCTGTCTCTCTCTCTGTCTCTCTCTCTCTCTCTCTCTCTCTCTCTCTCTCTCTATATATATATATATATATATATATATATATATATATATATATATATATATATATCAATAAAAATGGGGATAAAATGATCCGCCGCAATGGAAAATGAAAAAGGAAAACCAAAAGCTATATTATTTATGTATTCATCAACCTTTAGTCTTTATTGTAGACTTCCTCAGGATGAAGAAAACAATGGGGAAAAAAATCATACAGGCAAATCAAAATTAATGACTGTATGATTTTTTCTGCATTTTTCTTCATCCTGAGGAAGTCTACAATAACAGAATGTTGATTGATGAATGCATAAATAATATAGTTTTTGGCTTTCCTTTTTCATTTTTCATATATATATATATATATATATATATATATATATATTGTTTTTCTCTACGAACACTATACTTAATGTAACACTCTAGATATGCCTTTCATAAGAATAGTGGTTAATGGCTGCATTTCAATCGTTAAGAAAGAATTGTAAGACCACAAGCAATTCTGCCATGAATAAATTTTAATTAAAAATACAAATCAATTATTTGATTTAAGACTTGATTTTTGTGTCATTGGAATGTGAACAATCACTATATATATAGGTGTAATCAGTCAACGCCAAACTCTCTGTCTCCTCGGAAACACTTTTTTCTATGATATTTCAATCCTTAACTTTAATTTTGTGATTTACCCTCATATATATATATATATATATATATATATATATATATATATATATATATATATATATATATATATATATTATTATTATCATTATTATTTCATGTATCCACATAAAATGTTATAGGGAGATATACTTTTTTATGTATCAATTTTCAGTATTTACTTCAACAGTGCTCGATACGTAAGTAGAGCTAGGTAGTAAGTTATGGAAATATGTTTATGGCAATTGAGCTACGCAGAGGCTCCCGCGTTTCATCTCCGGAAGGGGGGGGGGGATCGTCAGGCTAAAATGCATGGAGTTAGTTTTGCCAGGTGTTTTTATATATATAGCTAGTTAACCAATCTTTATTCTTTATTGTTCTCTTAGCCAATCGTTGGGCTTCTCTCAAACAAAGGTTCGGTTGATTTTACTTCCTATTTCCTATTCTATTGTTCCATTTTCTATAGAGTTATAGAGTAGCCTATCCCTGTTTCTTTGTTGTGTCAATATAATGGGTGACCTTATTTTAACACATGGTTCTTTGTATTTCTATTTTTGTTTGTTTATTTATTTTTTTATTTATGTATTGTTAGCCTAAGGTAAATTTTATTATGTGCAGGCAGCTGTTTAACAGTTTAATAGATTTGGGGGTCTTTAAAGTTTAGGATTTTAAACCCCCAAATCTATTAAACTGTAGAAGTGAGATATCAAACTCTAAAGGTCCCAGAAAGTCAAGGTAAACTCAGCCTTATTAAAAATGAGAAGTGAGTTTGATATCTCACTTCTACACTTTAATAGATTTGGGGGTTCTAATGATTGCTACTTCCTTACAGAAGAAGGCCATCCTTACAAAGATTGCAATGTTCGATTGTGGTTGCGCATATTGTTCAGCAGACCCGGTTCATTTTTACAGGTCTTAATCGCCGTGGGTTTTGTAAGATATCTGTACATGTAGATATGGTCATGCTCTGCATTTGTACGACACGCAGAGAACATTCTCCTTCTACAAACTCTGGTTTCAGTGACAAGCCGAAGCAAGATAACTGAGCACAGGTTTTATATCAGCGCTTCCGTCTCCTAGATGGAGGCTCTAACAAAATCTATGCGTCCATCTTGCTGAGTAGGGTAGCATCACGCCTGGGTACTATACTAGGTATTTCTACGCTCCCACTAATAATATATATATATATATATATATATATATATATATATATATATATATATATATATATATATATGCGGTCTCCCAGAATTCGTTATTCACATGTCCGTGTGGTGCACAAAATATAGACATTTCAACTTTCGCCGTCAACAACAACAGACGAATTTCAATTCGACTGGGAAAATGTCTCAGTCAGGGAGAAATAAAAAGAAGAAAAAAAAGAAAATGACTATACTTCCGATGAGGGTATCTTGTACCGAAAGTACTCAAGTTTAAACAACAAAAAAAAAGTTTTTAAGATAAATAAATAATTTATTTTGAAAAACAAATTTCTGCGTTGTTCAGGCTTCAAAATAATTTTTTTTAAAATATTCTCTTTATTATTCTGATTTCATCAGCGCTTCAATGTGCGATCTCTCGAAATATATATATATATATATATATATATATATATATATATATATATATATATATATATTGTACATGTATTGTATTAGTTTCTGTAGATGTAAATCCGTTGAAACTCAAGTGTTTATAAAAACTGCTCAATAACAAGTAGAGCTGTTTATAAGTATAAATTTTTATTTATACAAACATTATTGGTTACATATGTGCATACATGTTTCGGTTGCACTCTTCGCAGAGAGTCAACCTCGTCAGACCAAGGATTCAGAGCTCATTACTCTGAATCCTTGGTCTGACGAGGTTGACTCTCTGCGAAGAGTGCAACTGAAACATGTATGCACATATGTAACCAATAATGTTTGTATAAATAAAAATTTATACTTATATATATATATATATATATATATATATATATTTATTATTTTTGTTTTATATTCTATTCTAGTATATATATATATATATATATATATATATATATATATATATATATATATATATATATATATATATATATATATATATTCCAACTATGATTATCCTTTGTATTTTGGTTGGACAACTCTCATTTCAATATGAAATGATTGATTTATTCACGAGAAAATATTACAGAAATCGTCAACAAGACCAACAACATTGTTTGGCCAACATAGCTTAAGGTCAAAGAAGAAGACGGGGCGTTGCAGAAGGGCTCGCTGCAGAAATGGACACATGTGATATTCATTTTATTCGTGCACATCGTAACGTTTGTGCTGTTGTGTAATAACGGACTGGGTATCGGTGCGTCCTTAACGAAAGGGTTTCTACCATCGCCACAGCCGCGGAGAAGCACGTCATATTTACCTGCAAGAGAAGAAAATAAAATAAAGGCGAACAAGTGTTATACAAAGCGTATGGTCGCAAAAAACCAGTCATATGGAATTTAGATTTAGACAATTAAACAAGTTGCATTCATTATGAATGAAATCAAGAAGCAGTTTCATGAGAAAAGAGAGCCTTGCCCCTGCAGGGTCACAAAACAACCGTATTGATTGACTTTCGTGGCATCTCCCCATATCTGAAGGGATGCCCATGTGAGAATCCAAAAACACAAACAGGAAACAGATAGAAGATACACCCACTTATCTGGCCATGAACAACCAAAAGGTAGGTTGAAATCAAATAGCAGTTTTATGAGCAAAGAGAGCCTTGACCCTGCAAGGTCATAAAACTACCGTATTAATTGGCTGGCAAAGCACCTCCCCATATCTGAAGGGATTCCCATGTGAGAATCCAAAAACACAAACAGGAAACCAATAGAAGACACCCCCTATATCTCTACAAAATCACCATTCGCCCATGCATAGAGTATTGTTGCCACATCTGGGCTGGGGCACCTACCACTAGTCTCTCCCTCTTAAACAAGGTTAAAAAAAGAGCATTTAATCTTATACGTCACACATTGTCTACCAAACTCTGTCCCCTGTCCCATCACCACAATGTTGCATCCCTGTGCTTTCTCTACAAGTACTTCCATGGAATGTGTTATGACGAACTTGCTGCACTCGTGCCTTCCTCAACGTAAATACCTCTGATCAACCCGACAAGCAACAAAATCCCACCCCTTCACCGCAGAGATCCCAAAATGCTGGAAGACTTTCTACTCTAATAGCTTATTTCTTCAAACTGTTTGTCTTTCAAATTCACTTCCTGCTTCCTGTTCCCCTGACTGTACCAACATGCAAAAATTTAAATCTAATTTGAATGAACATCTTGCAGCACAACTCCCTATTTAGGATGCCTCCTATAAATCTAGCCCTTTATCAGAGTAGCCCCTTACATCTCTGGATTGGGGCGAATAAAAGCTAAACAAATAAAATAAAAATACAATCATAGAAACGTATTTTATTTACCTTATCTTCAGGAGGTTAGACACAAGGTCAGTTGTGGTTTTGAAAACAAGCACACTAGGATTAGCACATTCTGGCCTACAAAAAGTGCCTGAGCAGCCCAATCGGCATTCTTCGATATGGGCGCCTCAGGCGATTAGCAATAAACTAACCGCTTCTAAAAAAGAAGGTAAAGCCTGACAGGGTGAACTTTCTAGAACTGAACAGAATCATACCTCAGCCCGACAACAACAAAGCCACTGTTGGACTGATTGTCAAGGACGTATCCCCGACTGATAAGAGCACTTACTTCAGATGTGCCAGGGGGTAAGTATCATAAAAACGGAGTACTTCCTTTATCTCCTAAAATGTAGATTATCTCCCCTTGTCTATTTTGATCATGAATTCACCTCCTTGCTTTTTAAAATAGCTCCATTTAATAGGAAAAAAACACACAAAAAAAAAAATCTGTAAGTGAAAATAAAAAAAGGGTTTCAAAAGGCAATCCAACTTTCAACCAATCTGCTCTCTGAAGTCGACTAACTCTTCAATCCCAAAAGTAGTTTTTATACTAATAACACTAGCACCACCCTATGCAAATTGACTGCCAGCCAGAGCCATCTAGCTTTAGAAACTCTAAACAGCTAATCTGCAAAGGGGGATAACTCAATTGACAACTTCACTGCTAGTGCCATCTCAATTAACAGATATTGTCACCAAGGCAAATTAAAGGGGCACAGTACTATAAGAAATAACTGAGGGTAGACGCTGTCAATCTTTATTGTCACACTACAAGTGGCAACAAGGCATTTTATCACAATGGCGTGCAGTTGGGTTTTGCATTTTTTCGCTTTTTACTTCTCAAAGAAGAGGATATTTTCGTTGCTCTGGACAGCTAAAATTCGTTGGTTTCATGACGTTTAAAATAAAAATAAATAAATAACAACAACAACAACGACATGAATTCGTTTTTGAAATTTTACATCAGCCAGTATTGATTTAGTATCTAGGTGGGCCAGTGCAAGTTATCTTGGCACGAAAAATCTGAAAAACAAATCCGCTCTCGAGACTAAAATGTAAACAGTTTTTGAAATAACCTCCACCTTGAAAAAAAAGGTAGTAAATATCTACTGGAGACTTCTCCACTTACAGTCTTCTTTATAAATGTTAGTGGTTTGGTTTCCAGCTAGCGACCTGTCCGTGTAAAATATTCTTGCTATGAAAACAGTCATAAGTATGCCAAATTCAAATTCTTATGAATGCGATGGATCATTTTAACTGCCCAATATTTTCAGGTTATGGGAGTGTCTAAGTCTAAGTAAGATTATTTTACTTTGACCAATCACGAGGTATTTAATTTTGAGTAGATAAAGACGAAAAACTAATTCTAGTCCTCTTTTGAATTAATTTTCGCACAAACAGGATTGTTTGTTTGTTGATGCTTAACCATTATAAGCTCATCGCAGGTCAAATTCTTTTTTACAATGTTTCTTTTTTATGTGAAAGAGGTTTTTAGAGGATTTGACTATTCATAAGGTATGAGTGATTTTGTTTGATTTTTACATTTTGACATGCTTTTGCTTCTATAGGTTTGTTTAAGATATTATTTGGACCATTCTTTTGAAGAGAGTTTTTCAAATTGTTTGCTAGGTATACAAGTTTATTGGTGTGTGTTTGTTGTCAGATGTTATTTTCTTAATAGTTTTTTTTTACATAAATATGCTTGTACAAATTAGTTTCTTTAAGAAACCCTATTATTTGAGAAAAAGCTATATTTTCAAATAATCTTTTTATATTTGTTACTTTGAAATATGTGCTGCGTATATGTGCATATTGTTTGTATTTGATTAATGTGATAAACCTTTGTGTAGCAATTGCAACGAGGGACTAACAATATTAGTTCCTCGTTGCAATTGTTACACAAAGGTTTATCTTCCCTTTCAAGCAGATGTATGTGGGTGAGTCTTCAGAGAGGACACATTTACAGAACCGACCTTGTGACGTTAAAATGAACCTCTTGTACAAATGCTGTCACACTGAAACGGACAGTATCAAATAAGTTAGTCTTTTAATTAAACCGCAAACACACTTTGTTCGCAAGACATTTCTAGTATTATATTTACAATAATTGTTTTGTGTATCTTCTTCAACACGTTTTCATTTCAGCTTAGCTTTCTCACATCCTGCAAACAAGAACACAATTAAGCAACAACATTTTAAATTATATAATCGGAATGTTTTCTAAAACAATGTTTTTTAAAACTTAGTTCACCCCAAACAAGGGGGCAAGTTGCCACTGTTAACGTAAGGGCTACTGAGAATTAGGGTGAAAGTTTTGGTAGTTGTGCAACGAGATCCTTGTTCACATTAGTTTTAAATTTCTGCATGTCAGTACAGTTGGGGAAACAGAGAGCAGGGAGGGAGTTCCAAAGGCCGGCAGCAGTACGAGGAAAGATATTATTGGAGTAAAAAGCTCTCCGGCATCTGGGGACCTCCACAGTGAATGGATTGTCGGGTTGGTCGAGTGTATTGACGTTGCGGGGGTACCAGAGCAGCAAGTTTATCAGAGCACATTCCATTGAAGTACTTGTAAAATAAGCACAAGGGTGTAACATTTTTTGGACCTTGTCTAGGAGGGACAGACTATTGGATGGTGCACCAGCCCATATGTGACAACAATACTCCATGCATGGGTGGATGGTGGCTTTGTAGAGATATAGGATACTGTCAGGTGTGAGCAGTTTTTTATGATAGTAGAAAGAGCCCACTTTCTTTGCAGAAGCCTTGGCAATGTCTTCTATGTATTTGTTCCAATTCATGTTACATGTGAATGTTAGGCCGAGGAGTTTGAACGTTGGACTCTTAGGTAGGGTGTTATTTGCCATGCACAGGCATGAACTGTGGGTTAGATTCAAGTTGGGAGCTCAAGGAAAGGTCGGATATAAATGTGTTATGACAAATTCAGTGTCCCATTGAAGCAGTGACGTCACGATACCGTGTGAAAGAAAGAAATATGTTTTCTTCGGCAGTCAGTTTTTGGAAGCGGTGATGAGCAGATGCGAAAAAAAAAGGAAAATGGGAATTTAATTCCTAAAAAAGTTGATAGCGCATGTTGTATGCCCACCTCCATCCTTCCCTGTAACTCAGCAGTTAAGTTAAGAAGAACGTTTTTGGTCTCTCTCTATTTAATGTTAATGTGTGACTTTTATTTGTATGACCAGAATTTCTCTCCAAAATAAAGACCCATTTAAACTCTCCGTCAATCTCGCCCTTTCCTTTATGTGTATGGGAAGTTCTTGATTACAGACGCGGCTACGATGCTGCTGCTGCTGCTGCTGCTGCTGCTGCTGCTGCTGCTGATGATGATGATGATGATGATGATGATGATGATGATGATGATGATGATGATGATGGGGACTGCGCTGACACATCAGTATACAGAAAGAGAAAGACTAGTTGATTGAGTGTCCCATGCAAAAAGCCAATAAGACTACTGAGAAAATTCGAAGTAAATAACTTTGATTAGAGAATGCTATTTTAGAAAGGGTTATGAGATGGATGGATTGTCAGTTGAAATGATGAAGAATATTATGAGAGGATTAAAAATGATGAAGAAAATTGATTACTGATGAGGACTGTTTATGACAAGTATTTGTTGACATTGGATTTGAAGACGACCGTATGGTATCCAGCAGGGAAGCAGGAAAAAATTTTGTAGGAAAATCGAGTTCTTGCAAGGAAGAACCAAAGATTGGAGCTCAGTCGAGCACGTGAAGAAGCCACTGAAGAATATCAAATCTAGGAATATCATCATCATGGGTTAATGAGATTGTCAGTTGGATGATGAACAATACTATGAGAGGATTGGAAACAATGAATGGAATGGACAAAATTTCATTACTTATGAGGACGGCTCGACAAGTATTTGTTAACACTGGACTTCTTGGAAATAAACTCTGTTCAGGGAAACTCTGTTTGATTTTCGGTACACAGAGGAAGGAAAGAATTTTTTTGCAGTGGTAGTTGGAAGACGAGTTCTTGTTGTGAATGTTTTACAGAGAAAAAAGAAAATTTGGCGTCGTATTCACTGTCTCTTCTTCTTCTTCTTCTTCTTCTTCTTCTTCTTCTCTCTCTCTCTCTCTCCTCTTTCTTTAGCAACGCCAATATTTTTTAAAATTGTTTTTAAGCACAGGTTTACGAGATAAAAGAGCAAAAAAGAATCAAGGCAATATGTATCGCCTTGCTTAAAATACATTGAATTTTCTCGCCCCACATCCAATAAATAAATAAATCCAACCAGCCATGTTGACCTCTCCTGATTAACACTTATTCTTTTTTTGTTCAATTTACCTGACAAAAAAGAGTTTTTTTCCAGACTATTCTATCTACAATAGTCTGCAATACTTCTTTTATTTAAGGTTAATTCCTATTTCAGTCACGTAAATTATTTAGAGTGAAATAGGTCTCCGCATTACACATAATCAACTTAAAAAAAAAAATCATTAACAACCTTAAATTATGTTGGGTGAATGGGGTAGTGTAGTATATTTTCTGTTGCCATGATACCATACTCGCAGGCATTACCTTCTCTTTTTATGGGGGTGCTGTCCCAGGTATGATCTTCTCTATTTTTGCGAGGGTATTATATTATCTGTTCTGTTGTCATGATACCACCCGAACATGCATTACCACCTCCTTTTATTTAGAGCCGGGGAAATCCTCAAAGGCTTTATCTCCTCCTTTGCAGAGTAGTGTACTATATTTTCAGTTGTCATCTTTTGAGGGTCAGTGTATGTAGTTCGTTCATCATGATATCATTCTCACAGCCTAGCAAATATACGCGACCGGAGGGAATATATATTTGCTAGAATATATATATATATATATATATATATATATATATATATATATATATATATATATATATATATATATTATAAAAACTACATCAAATGAAGGGAACAAATTCTCACAAATTCAGCAAAAAATCAGTTTTAGTCACATGTTCCAGCCTTCTACCAAGATCAATATAAAGTTCGAAAAGTATAACGCATTTTTTGAAGAGGTATCATCAGTGCTCGTAAAAAAGAGGGTAACCCTCCAGACAAGAAAAAACTGTATTACATTCCGCATTCTTTATTTAAAAAATATTTTTTTTACTATATATTATTTCTATAAAATATTTTGTTCGTTACACGACAGCTTTTGTGAGAAGGAACACAGCAACACCGGTATACAGTTTTAAAGCAGTTTTACTAGTTGAGAAAAATGAAGGCATATATATACAGCAAAATAGTGTGTTCAAAGTTCAGAAAAGAGGTAGGTTAAGTTGAGTTTGCGAAAACGTCCTTCGCGAGAACTTATTTTGTTGAAGACTTTGGGTACGTGTACGCGCCTCAATTCTGAACAAACCATATCCCATATCTGTCAAGTGGCAACTTTCATTTGTGTCCTACATATGATTCTAGCTTGAATTGCCAGCCTTAATTGGTGCGCTTTTCATATTATTGGAAAACATTTATAATAGGATTGACTTCATAATATTTTACATTTTTGGTTCGAGACTATAGGCATGTGTATTTTTGAGAATGACAAAATATACCAGAAATATAGAAATAGATGAAAATACAAAATTAACATTACTTTCAGAGTTAAGGGTTAAGAGCTTCTCTATACTATATATATATATATATATATATATATATATATATATAATAATCCAGGCAAGATAAACATCCAAAGAATTTCTACCGGGCTTATAAAAAGTGCTCAATATCAAATAGAGCTTTTTTATATGATTATTTTTATTTACACAGACATGTACAAAATCTGCGACACTAGCATGTCGATGTTATCGATCAGCAGCTGTTATAAACTGAGATCTCATCAGGCAGAGTTAAAATCCGATCTTAAGCTTAGATCATATTTGGAAAGAATATGATCTAAGATTAAGATCCGATTTTAACCTCACCTGACGAGATCTCAGTTTATAACACCTTTTGATCGATAACATCGACATGCCAGTGCCGCAGATTTTGTACATGTCTGTGTAAATAAAAATAATCATATATATATATATATATATATATATATATATATATATATATATATATATATATATATATATCCGCCTCGTCACTGGGATTTTAGCGAGTAAAATACTGACGGACGAATGCATTTCAAATACTTAAGGGAATTGAGAAAGCAAATTTATTTCAATAATGAAACGTTTTCTTCTTTTTATTTTTTTCTGCTTCCGATACGGATTTATACGTTTTGTTTTTCTTTCCTTTTTTATTTTTTCAGTTTTAGGCGTTTTCTTCCTTTCTTTCTTTCTTTTTTTCTTATTTCTTTTTTTAACTCCAGCAAGTTAGGCGTTAATCTGGATGAATATAAATGTTATTGCGAACACTGGCGAAGGATAATGTTCTATTTTTCGTCATTTTTCATACTAATGTACACTAGTAATTAAAGAAAAACAATTCTTATTTATTTATATGTTTTTTTTAAAGTTCGGTGCATTTTATCATCTTATTATGGGCAAAAGATATACGTTTAGCCAGACAAGAAACAAAATGGCGGACGGCGATCTTTTCCAACTTCCGGTGTCCGCTGAGCTCGGCAGGTAGTTACACATGTCGCTCTTATTGCACAAAGACGCACACACCATCGTGTTTTCGACATACGAACAAATCGTAACGTTGGTAAAGCCGTTGAGATGCCTCATCTTGGAAAAGCCGGGAGTTGTTGTCTTGAAGGAAAACTCCCCGTCACCGCATTCACGAATAATAGCCTTGACTTTCCCTACAGTGAAGACAAAAGACAGCCTGGCATGAATATATAAGAATACTCGTAGAATACCCGTCCCAGGATGAGCATAAGCAATACATATAGCATTAGTTTTAAATTTTAATGTTTTTTCTTTCTTTAGGTAAGGTTTTGGTGACACCCACTAAATAGTAAAGTTTACAAAAATAAATAATGTATCTACATTACTCACCCCGTTGCCTAGAATACATATTCCACAATTCATAATGAGAAGTTCAATAGTTTAGGATTTTACCAAGCACATACATATTGTTGACGCTCATATGCGCGTACTGATCCTTTTAAAAATGTATTACTTGATATAATTCAAAATTTGATGTAGAGCAATTCTTTTATCTATTAAATGTTTGTAACTACCTATGTTAAAAGATTTTGGGGGTGGGTTCGGGTGGGCGCACCCCCTATATGGTAAATTTTATAGAAAATGTGAAAGATTCATAAAAAAATAATGAAATAAAATAAAAACTGTATCTATGCACCCCTTAAATGTTATAATTTACAAAAAAATAATGTGCCCATGTTACTCACCATGCTGCCTAGAATATATATTCATAATGATCTGTACATTAGTTTAGGAGATTACCGTGTACATATATATATATATATATATATATATATATATATATATATATATATATATATATATGATTACTTTTATTTACACAGACATGTCGATGTTATCGATCAACAGCTATTATAAACTGAGATCTCATCAGGCAGAGTTAGAATCCGATTTTAACTTTAGATCATATATATATATATATATATATATATATATATATATATATATATATATATATATATGTGTGTGTGTGTGTGTGTGAAAAGATATATATATATATATATATATATATATATATATATATATATATATATATATATATATATATATATATACCTAAATTTATATATAGAGAGAGATATCTATGCAGAGAAGTAAGTAAAAAAGAGATACGTCCTAATATGTAAAGACAGACGAATAAATATTCTTAAGATGCGTCCATTTAATCTGCGCGTTTAGTAATGAAAATATTATTTCAACTTTAAACGACGAATATGCATACCCTCTTATAGATGTACAGGAACACATCCATTTAAAAATGCTATCTTAAATGTAAGCGTGACAGACCGACGAAAATTCTATTACAGACATAACATGGCAGACTAATGGACGCACTTATAGAGATGCGGGGATACATATAAAAGTGTTTGGTGAACGGACCAGTGTTAATCCCTCCAAATCCTCAATTATGGTTTAGGCTGGATTTGGGGAGGAGGGGCAATAATAAATTTTTCAACAATTTTTTAAATTATTAACAAAAAATAAAATCAAACTGTTTTTCATAATTGGAATTTTTTTTAAATTTTAGTTTTGAAAATAATGTTTTTAAATAATCACATTTTTTTAATAATTGGAATGTTTTTTTTTATTTAAAAAATATTTTTTAAATAGTTTAATAATTAATTATTTACCAAATATAATTATATTGAAAAGTAACAAATAATTATTAACAAATAATAAATTCAAACTGTTTTTTATAAATGATAAAAATTAAAATTGTGCCAAAGCTCTTCGGCCTAAAATAATGGGGATTTTTTTAATTTTTATTAACACCAGTTCACAATTTTAGATTTTAGATACGGCGGCCATGATTAAGTGGATACTTTCTATTTTACCGAAGTGTTATTTAAAACTTCAGCGTGACAGACTGATAATAATGCTATTCAAACTTAAGCGTGACAGACCGACGAAAATTTGACTTATAGATGTGACAATATTTGTCGGATTGAAAAGGTTAAAATGAAAATACTCTGCTTGTAGAATCGGAAAAAGAATCAAATTTCGAAATATTTGCACTAAATGAAAATTTGGATGAGAAAAGAAAAAGTTATTTTTCTTATCTGAAGAAAATCTTATTTGAAGGTTTTTTCTTCAAATAAGAAAATACCAATGTCGAAGATATGAGGATTTACATTTATCAAAGTTGTTTGATGACCAGACGCCGACTGGAAGGATTAGATAACGGAGGTCATATGGATTTTGTAAACGGAAAACATGACAGAAATTCATTGCCAGAAATCGAAACAAGATATTGGATATTAATTAGTTGGCAGAAAGAATTTTCCCGTAAATCCTAGAATTGCAAAGTTGCAAGAAATTACGTCTTGGGAAAATGCATTTATTTTATATGAAGATAAGCTTCGAGGGAAGGAGAAACCTCCCCTTATTGAGGTAACAGCGAGGGATAGAATTAAAGATGAAAGAAGGAACTAGGGACAGGATATAAAATCGTTGACGACTCGAAAGTCAGGAAGGCGGTTGTAGCTTGACGATTTTTACAGGTGTGACAATATTGTCGGATTGAAAAGGTTAAAACTAAAATACTCGGGTTTTTTTTTTTAACTCATGAAACGAAAAAGAATTTAGAAATATTTTGAACTAAACCAAATTGGATAAGAAAAAGAAGAGTTAGTTTTTTTATCTCGTAATTTGAGAAAAGCAGGAAATGCTAATGTCTAAAAAAAGACGGGAATTCACATTACTTAAAGTTGTTTTCTGTACCGAGAGGTCGGATGACCAAAACAGGAAATAATAATGTCGAAGATATGAGCATGTACATTTGTCAAAGTTGTTTGATTGTACCAAATGTCCGGATGACCAGACCCTAGCTTCGAGGATTAAATACCGGGGGCAATCTGTTTTTTTTTTGTAATAAAAGACAAGGCAATTATTCATTTCCGAGAATGGAAATGAATGGACATTAAAGATTAATTATATGCCAAAAGAGATTTCCCTGTAATTAAGATTTGCAAACATTGCAAGAAATTACGACGAGTTAATATTTTCTGGAAAATGCATTTATTAATATGAAGATAAGATTCGAGGGGAGGAGGAATATTACCTCATTAGGGTAACAGTGAGGAAGAACAAAAGAGGAGCGGAGTGGAGACCAGTTGACCACTCAAGAGCCAGGGAGGTGGATCCCCGCAGATTGGATATTGCAAACGTTGCTAGAAATTATGGCGATAACGCATTTTCGAAATGTATTGATTTAATTCTATTGGAAGATGGGCGGAGTCACGCCCAATGCAAAAACATAAAATTCTCAATATAAGGCGAAGTGTAAGCGGCTTCGGAGACTCCTTTTTGCTCGCTACAGAGATCAACATCGTTCAGAGACGGACTCCCGGACTTAGAGTTGAAATCGACAGACACAAATACGCCCCAGACCTTGTCAATAATTACCGGTCCGAAAACGCAGAACTTAGAAGTGCTGAACCAACATAGCCCTGTATATGAACGTGTTTTACGAAATAATGTCTTCTACAAAACATAACAGTCGGATTTGTTATATATCTTTTGTTGTTGCTTCGCTTGCAATGACCTTTTGCTCCTCAGTGGTAACAACTTTGCTGACCAGTGCCGGACAGTTTCCCTCTTGCTCTTCAATCGTGGGGAGAGCGGTAGTTGACGGAGCAGGATCTTTCGACATCTCTACGGGTCTTCATCAAAGCAACAACCTTTCGCGGGCAAGTACAAAATGACCAACCGAAAATCAAGAACAGTTAAATTTGGTGACGTCATTGGAGGGCAGAAGTACACAGAGCTTCTGATATAGGTGTGTAGATCTAACACATCATCCAATAAGTCCCGAGCCTAACTAATAAACAACAACATTTAGGCAACATACGACTTTATTCATCAACATAGTCTTCTCGGGTGAAATACCAATTCTAACGCTTATCTAACAATTCGGTATCTTTTCTGTAGAATGGAATTGTCTTTCGTCTCAAGTAGGCCTCAATTTCCAATATCGTTTTTTCATTGGAGCCACATCTCTTTTCATGTGGCATTCTTTTGAGATTAGCAAACAGCTTGGTGCCAGATCTGGAGAATATGGTGGATGCGGAAACAATTCGAAGTGCGATCGACTTGTGACACTATTTTCTTCTTCATTTTTTTTGCGGTTGTTTTTATTCAATAATGCTGTATGAACAAAATACCTTGCGCATCCCAAAATATGGAGACCAAAACCTTGCCTGCTGATGTTTGCATCTTTGGTCGCTTTGGACCTCTTTCACCTGCTGCTCTCTCTTGACAA
>OY744544.1:72212222-72262222 GCA_963556195.1 Sepiola atlantica
ATCCGATTTATTTTTACAAGTCTTCTCACCGTGGGTCTTGATAGAGACGAGACGAACGTCAAATATGAAGTTCGTTTCATGTTTTGAATGCTGGAAAGCCGAAAATATATATCCGTTGTAAGAAACACTGCGACTCTACGGTGTTGTATCAGTAAATGGATGAAAAGTAAATGGATGAAAAGTAAATGGATGAAAAAAAAACAAAGCCGTTCGTCTAGTCTCTCTCTATATATATATATATACACATACATATATATATATTATATATACACACAGATAAATACACATACATATATATATACACACATACATACACACATATATATATATATACATAGATACATACACACATACATAAACATACATATATATACATACACACATACATAAACATACATACATACACATACATATATAGACATGCATATATATATATATACATACACATACATATATACACATACATATATATATACATACATATATATGTACATACATACACATGCATACATATACACACACGTATACATATACACACACATACACACACACACACACATATATATATATCAGAAAAATCTCAGCATGTATTTCTTTCTGTCAGCTTCCTGTATTAGTAGGTGCTCGACTGAGTTCAAATCTCTCCCCCCCCCCCGCGGTAACACATTTTCAGCAAAAACTCGTCTAGCTACCACCACCGTAAATTATTTTTTTTTGCTCCATTTTCTTTCCAAGAACTACCCGTCGGTGGAGCACAATATCATGGGGCTGCTTCCCAGCTGGCTACAACATGGTTATTTCCAAGTCCAATGTTAAGAAATTCTTGTCGAGTCGTCCTCTAAAATAATCAAATTCAGTCCAGTTTCACCCATCGTCTTCAATGTTCCTAGGGTTTTGTCTCATCGCTCACCTGGTTAACTCATTTATCCTCGAGTGGCCTTCCAGCCTTGATAAGCGGTGACTTATTAGTACAAAAAAGAAATAATAATAAAAAACGATCAAATATATATGTAAAACTTTATCACTAAAACCAAATCAAGTAAAAAATATGTCGATTTTATTCTCTGAATGTCACGTTTCGTTGGGTTACAATATTTGAAACCGAATTCTTGGCCTCAATATATATATATATATATATATATAGAGAGAGAGAGAGAGAGAGAGAGAGAAAGAGATTTTATTCATTTAATTAATTAATTTATAAACCAATTTGTTGTATACAGATTTTTATAATTAATTAACAAATTATTTTTTGTGTGCCCCAAAGTTATACATGGACGCACGTTTCTGACTTATAAGCCGTCATCAGCATGCCTTAGCAGGCAGGTATCGAACGTTCGATGTTAATATTCGTAGACTAGCGTTCTAACCACTAGACCAGAACGACCTGCTACATTTGTGCTCGACTTCTTATCGCCTATAATGTTACGTTGATTAGTTTTTATTGTTTTGTTTTTGGCGATATCACCCTCATCTACTTTTAAATGTAGATATAATTTTCTTTTTAGTTTGACAAACTTCTTAATGCTTTCCCTTTATGTCCAAGATTTTCATGAACTCATTGTGAGATTTCCATATATATTTTTCACTTGTGCCAATTTTATCCTAATTATCCACTCGTGCCATTTTGACCTGTGCCATTTTATTGCGGTGACATTTTTACATAAATTCGTTATTATGATCTACTGGTAGTTTAAATTTATCACTTCATAATTAGTACCAGCAAAAGAAAATTCAGTTAAAAAAAATTAAATTAAAAGAATCGTTTTTGGAATCGGAAATTGAGCTTAAATTTTCCCGATTTCGAATACCCCAAAAAGTTCCGAGTTTTTCGATTCCCGATTCTGATAAAACGTTCCAACACTAGTTTTAACATTATTTACTAATACTGCAGAATCACCGATGTGCCGATTGAAATAATTTTACAACATTGACAAAAAAAGGTTAATGGTCAACGACTTGAATGAATTTTAGCAAGCGACTAAACAGCTAAATAATACACGGGGTATAATTTAAAAGCATGACCGACCGTAGCATCAGTTTTTATCATTCCAACGTTTTGAATTAATTCCGCTGCATAAGAGTAATGGTCCACGTATAGCAGTCATAAAAGTTGACATTTGTTTCTTCATGCGGAGAGCAGCCCGTGCGAGGTGATTTGAGGGCACAAGGACCAATCAGCTTCCAGGGTGTATTAATTTCTACCAAACCTTTGAACAACTACTTCTAAACCCCTTGTGATTTAGACAGCATCTACAGAGAGCTTCTTGACACCAACGAAGAAAGATGCCCTCTCTCCTGCCTCCACCCATTGGACAGTCGAGCGAGGCTATCTTCACTTGAAGATATATTTCTCCAAGAAAACTTTCGGCAGCCAATGAACTTTCTGACTTTATTATTACTTTCACTGTAACACTGTCTTAACTTTTGTCAACCTACACCCAACAGTGTAGGTCACTTACATAAATGTATATCGTTGTTGTTTATAAAGGGCTTTTGTTTTCCTTTGGTTTGACGACCATTTTTGTTACAAAATATTATTGAAGTTGCTCTTACAAGTCCATGCGAAGATTAGCTTCTATACAAGTCTTGGATGAATTTAGCAAACGAATAAACAGCAAATATACGAGGTCTAATGTAAAAACATAGCCTGGCCTAACATAGACCCCATATAAAAAGCCTTTAAAGCAGCATGTAAAAATATCAATGTTTATCTTGCCAGCATTTTTAATTAATTCCCAGTGGCATAAGGTTAATGGTCCACATGTTGAATGAATTTAGCAAGCGAATAAACAGCAAATATACAAGGTCTAATGCAAAAGTATAGCCAGGCCTAACATAGACTACAGCGACAAGCCTTCAAAGCAGCATTTAAAATATGTTAAATCAATGTATATTTTTCCAGCATTTTTAATTAATTCCCAGCGGCTTTGCTGACTGTATATAGCAAGCAACTAAACAGGGAATTGATATCCGAGGTCTAATGCAAGGAATAGCCGGGACTAACATAGACCTCAGCGACAAGCCTTCAAAGCAGGATTTTTAAAGTGTTAAAACAATTTTTACCATGCCAAGGTTTTTAAATTAATTCTGAGCGTTATAAGAGTCAGCATGTTAACTGAATCTAGCAAGCAACTAAACAGCGACGTAGTATACAATGTTTAATGCTACAAGTGTAATTGGTCCTAATATAGACCTCGCGGCCGATCCCCTGTCAAAATCTTGTGGCCCATTGCACATGTCCTCTTGGCAGATTGAAACGCATACTGTGAGTTGATAGAAGGAGCAAATCGTGACGTTCGACAAAGGGTTGAGGAATTTCATCTTATTGAATGGTTGGGTTTGCTTGGAGAACGAGAAAGATGAACCGTCGTTGCAGTCTCGCATAATGGTACGGATAACACCTGATTCGGTAGAGAGGAAAAACACGGCGTTAAATAAGAATAATAAGAAGTTCATTGGTGAATCAACGTGGATGTGGTTGTGCAGAGGAAACCTCAAAAGAAAAATAGGGTCACTTATTATAGCAACCAATAACAACAAGGATAAAGTCAATCAATAAATAATAATAACAATAATAATAATAATAAGTCCCCCCACTCCTCGAAAAAGTGATGGCACCAGCCTCGGCTGATACCACATAAAATAGTCGTGAAGGGTAAAGGAGGATTGAAAAGACCGAGAAGAGAGAGCACTAACCAGACCTCCACTGGAAGGGTACGGAGAATACTGCGACAGTATGAATGCTTATTGCCACCCAAATCCCAGAGAAGACCAATGGTAAGGAGGATGAGAAAACCGAGGAGGGAGAGCACTAACCAGACCTCCACTGGAAGGGTACGGAGAATACTGGTACATTATGAATGCTTATTGCCACCCAAATCTCAGAGAAGACCAATGGTAAGGAGGATGAGAAAACCGAGGAGGGAGAGCACTAACCAGACCTCCACTGGAAGGGTGGAGAGGCTACTGGGACCTTGGTAGGGGGGGGGGATTATTATCACCCTAATCTGAGAGAAGACCAACGGTCGTTGCTAGTGCGAAATCAATGGTACGCAGCTGTAGCTAGAATGCAAAATCATTTACAATTATTATAGAAAGAGGTGGAAAGTATTGCAAATCTGGGAAACCTTGTTATCACTCAGTCTCCAGAAAACACACCGGTGATTATCTGTGTGAAAACTCCTAGTGAGGTGTTGTTCTTGTTAACAACAATAATAATAATAATAATAATAATAATAATAATAATAATAATAATAATAATAATAATAATAATAATAATAATGGAAATAATTTGGAAAGAAACTTCACAGTGTATTCTTTAAGAATACTGCATTTAGAGATACTGACAACTGGAATTGGTTGGTCAATGGTGATCTCAAAAGATCTACTGAGAGCACCTTAATGGCAGCACAGGAATAAGCCACTCGCACTAGATCCATCAAACTTTGACAAAACTGCAGAATCACTGATGTGCCGATTGTGTAATGAAAGGGAAGAAACCTTAGTGCATATTGTATTTGAATGCCCTATGCTAGCAGAACATCAATATAAAAATGGAGACACGACAAAGTCGTCCAGGTACTACATTGGAATGTATACACACTTTATGAATTGGATCACAATGAGAAGTGGTATGAGCATAAGCTAGAAGTGGTACAGGAGAGTGACAATGTCAAACTTCTTTGGGACATGTGCATACAAACTGATAATCTTTCTAAACAAAAACAAGAGAACTTGCTTAATCATTGATATAGCCTGCCCCTTCGATATCAGAGTGCAGGAGAAAGAACACGAATAAATAAATAAATAAATAAATAAATATCAAGATCTAAAATGGGAATTAGTTAGACTATGGAAATGTAAAGAAGTCAAGGTGATTCCCGTTGTAATTGGAACGCTTGGAACCATAACGAAAAGTCACCATAATAAATTGACGAGACACTTTCTTTTCCAATTCTACAAAAGACTTGCCTGTTAGGAACGGCGAAAGTGTTAAGGTACAGCTTGAATGTCTAAAGTCAAGAGAATTGACTTGATGTCCAAAAAAAGAAAACTCCAACTAAAAACATCCAAAAGTTGAGACTACTATGAAATTCTACTACTACTACTACTACTACTACTACTACTACTACTAATAATAATAATAATAATAATAGTTGTTGTTAATATAGTATTATTATTATTAAGAAAAACAAGAAGAAGAACAAGAAGAAGAACAAGAACAAGAAAAAGAACAAGAACAAGAAGAACAATAATGATGATAATAATAATAATAATAATCTGGATAAAAATGGGCCCCTAATTAACAAAATTAAGTTTTAATTAATGAAGAATTCATACAAGCGGAAATCGACCCTCTCACACATCCCATAATGCCATACTGGCACTTAATCACACGAGGAACTCAAGAGATAAGTAGACGTATATTTTTAATTCTTCTTTTTTTTAACAAAAAAAAAAAAGTAAAAAAAAAGTGGTTTTGATATGTGCGTATCACTTTTAGAAGAAATTTGATGCCCAAACTTCTGGATAAAAATGGGCCCCTAATTAACAAAATTAAGTTTTAATTAATGAAGAATTCGTACAAGCGGAAATCGAACCCCCCCCCCCCATCCCCTAGCACTACAATCAAGAATACATCGGTAATACACAAAGCAGAAAAGTGGAGGGGAACCTATCGTCTCCCTGCATCTGCTATCATGGAGTAGCCAAGAAAACTTATACTATGTCCTTATATAACATATATATATATATATATATATATATATATATATATATATATATATATATATATATATATATATATTGTGTGGTAGTGCACAATATCACTCATTAAAATGAATGAGACAATCACTATCCCTGTGACAGGACCAAAGGCAGAATAAGCCTGGGCCTGGTGTGGCCACACACACCAAAAATATGAATAATGCACAATAATATCAATACAAGCCGTGGGACTCAGGAGAAAGACCTGAGTGTCATGATGGGCAGGTGCTCCCTCGTTAGCCAATATGGGGGACCCGGTCCGCATCCTGCGAATGTTGGCCCTTCTCATTTCAGAAACAAGACAACGGACAAGAACCAGGTAAGTAACCTCTCTGATTCCAGGTATGACAAGGACACAGACCAAAGACAGGAAAACCAGAGCGAAAACAGCAAACTGAAAAGATATAGAAAGAAATGGACCACAAAAGAGAACAGACTGGTGATGGAATGCTATTATAAAAGCCGCTACCCTACAGAAAGAGGCTACCGAAAACGAATGAAACATCTCTGGGACATTGCTAGTGACTACCATACAACGGAACAAAGGATAGCAGATCAAGCAAGACAGATCCTCAAGCGAGGATGGTTCTCAGAGATGGAACTGATGGAAATCAGACAGAAGATTAATGGCGAAACGGAGCAAGAAACACCACTGAAGGAGAAACCACAGGAAGAGGACGGGCAAAACATACACACTGAAACTGAAGAGATTGAAGACTACGGAATCACAGAACCAGATGAGATAGAAGACTGCGGAACTACAGAACCTGCTGAGATAGAACTCAACGAAAAAGAAGCAAGTGAAGTGGAGAACATTAGACGATACATGTTAGAAAACAAAACAAAACTCCCATCTCTCAGGAATGAGGTAGCGAAGAAGTTAAAAGCAGAAACAGAAAGAGTAAACAGACTCCTCACACACATCCCAACAGAAACTATTACGGACCTAAACAACCTGATATATGCAGGGGCAAAATCGGTAAGTATGAAACTAAGAAACGAAGAGAATGGACAAAAGAGAGGACCGACAAAACCTGGATGGGAAATCAGACTGGAAACCCAGATCACCAAACTTCGGAAAGAAGCTAAAACCGTGAACAGAAGGAAGGAGGACATGAAACGATTAAGAAGCAAAAATCAGAAACGCAAGGAAAAACTAAATGAGAAACATGAAGAAATAAAACAAAAGATAGCAGCAATAGAAGGAAGACTGAGACGATACAGGTACAAATCAGAACAGAGCAAACAGAACAGGACCTTTGAAAACAATGAAAGCCAGTTTTACAAAAACGTAAATGGAGAAAAAACAACAACAGAGCAACCGAACCCAACAGAAACAAAACAATTCTGGAGCAAGATATGGGAAGAACCAAAAAAGCACAACAAGAATGCCCAATGGTTGAAAAACATGAAAGATGAACTGCAGGAAATCGAACAAGGAACCGAAACAGAAATTAACAAAGAAACGATCAAGAAAATTCTAAGAAAAATGGCAAACTGGAGAACACCAGGCCACGATGGAATACATGCATACTGGTTTAAAAAATTCACGACCGTGCATGAAAGACTAGCGCAGAAACTGAGTGGATGTATCCGCAAAACAGACGTATCAGAATGGATGACGGAAGGAAGAACAACATTAATACAAAAAGACCCCAAAAAGGGAACGACCCCCAGCAACTACAGACCGATAACATGTCTACCAATAATGTGGAAAATTCTCACAGCACAACTGAGAGAACAAATCTACCAATCCCTGGACAAACGTGGACTGCTCCCTGAGGAACAAAAAGGATGCCGGAAAGGACAAAGAGGAGCACATGATCTACTATACATTGATCAAAAGACCCTGAAGGAGGTGAAGAGCAGACAAAAGAACATAACCATGGCATGGATTGACTACAAGAAAGCCTACGACAGAATCTCCCAAACATGGATAATCGAATGCTTAAAAATATACAAGATACCAGACAGGATTATTAATCTCATCCAGAGGACAACACCTGTCTGAGATAAAAATACAGAGAAGCATTTTTCAAGGAGACTCTCTATTGTTTATAATAACCATGATGCCACTCAACTACATACTCAGAAAGTGTGATGCCGTATACAGGTTTACGGATACAGAACAAAGAATAAACCACCTGATGTACATGGATGACCTTAAACTGTTTGCAAAAAACAAAAAAGAACTGGAAAAGCTGATAAATACAACCAGGATATTCAGCCAGGATATCTAAATGGAGTTTGGAATAGAAAAATGTGCACTGCTAGAGATTAAAAGAGGAAAACTGGAGACGACAGAAGGTATAGAACTCCCCAACCAAGAGGAGATGAGGGCGCTAGGACAACAAGATAGTTATAAATACCTGGGAGTTCTGGAAGCAGACACAATCAAATATACAGAAATGAAAGAGAAGATTGGTAAAGAATATCTACGAAGAACAAGGAAACTCTTAGAAACTAAACTATATAGCAGAAACCTAGTAAAAGGGATAAACACATGGGCTGTATCACTAATAAGATACTCTGGACCATTCATAGGCTGGACCAAAGAAGAACTCAGGCACCTTGACCAGAGGACTAGAAAACTAATGACTATGCACAATGCATTGCACCCAAAAGACGATACGGAAGACTCTACATGAAAAGAAATGAAGGAGGTAGAGGACTGGTAAGTATAGAAGACTGTGTGGAAGACACCAAAAAAGAGCTGTAGAAATATGTAACCCAGAACACGCAAAGACTGATCACCACAGCAAGAGACACCAGCCCAACAAACAACTCCGGAAGCACTGAAACCAGAAACAAAAAGACAAGAAAGGAAAAGTGGAAGAAAAACACCTACATGGACGCTTTATAAGACTCACAAGCGATGAAACCAATGAAAACAGCTGGGCATGGCTAAGAAAAGGACACTTGAACAGAGAAACAGAATCTCTGCTGACGGCCGCACAGAACAATGCGATTAGGACAAACTTTATTAAAGCAAAGATAGATAAAACCCAGGAAAACAGCAAATGCCGATTATGTAGACAAAGAGACGAAACGATAAATCATATAATAAGTGAATGCAGCAAGCTAGCCCAAAAGGAATACAAGAACAGACATGACAGCGTGGGGAAAGAAGTACACCGGGAAATGTGCAAACAACTGAATTTCGAATATGCAAAAAAACGGTACAAACACAAACCAGAAACTCTACTAGAAAACGAAAAACACAAAATCATATGGGATATGAATGTACAAACAGACCCATAACAGCAAGGAGACCGGATATGATAATAATCAACAAGGAAGAAAAATCCTGCAAAATCGTAGACTTTGCCGTTCCAGCGGACCACAGAGTGAAGATCAAAGAGACGGAAAAAAGAAGCAAATATACTGAACTTGCCAGAGAATTGAAAGGAATATGGAACATGAAGAAAGTCAGTATAACACCAATAATCATAGGAGCACTAGGAACAGTCCCCAAAAACATGGAGAAAAGACTAGGAGAAATAGGAATCAAAGGGATAACTGAGACCATACAAAGGACAGTAATGATCAAAACAGCTGTAATCCTGAGAAATGTCCTCGAATGCGGAAACCAACCATGGAGAACAAACACATGGAAGCACAAGACAACAGAACCGGGGAAAATATAACCGCACGAGAGAGGCACAAGCATAGGCTGACACCACAAAAATTATGGACAGAGGGTCGAGGAGGGAAAGCGCAAACCAGACCTCCACTGGAAGAGCACGAACAGCTCTGGGACCTTGGGGAGGCTTGTTGCCACTCGGACCCCAGAGGGGACCAATGGCCCTTATCAGCGGGAAATCGATGGTAGGTGGCTGTTGCGATACCGCAAGGTCATCAGCGGTGATGAACGAAAAGAAGTGGAGCATACTGGAAGTCTGAGGAGACTTGTTGTCACTCAGACTCCAGGGAATACCACAGGTTGTTGGCAGTGGGCGATTACTGACGATGACCAGTGTGATAACTCCTAGTGAGTAAATAATAGTTATTATTATTATTATTACTATTATTATTAAGAAGAACAATGATGATAATGATAATAAATAATAAGGAATAATTCCCTCTGAAGATCTTAAAATTAAGGAACGTTTAAACTATTATGAATTGGTAAAAGGGAGAATTTACTAAATTAAAGGGCGATAAATAAAATAAAAACCGGAAATGGAAACAGTTTCCTGTTTCCGGGATGATGTCATCAAAAACAATCAAAACGCTACACTAAGAAAGGAAAAATGTAAGTAAGAACAGATAAGTAATAAATACGATGTTTTTCTTGACACTTAAATAAGTGTGGATTTTTTTCCTTGGATCTTTTTTTTTGGGGGGGGGGGGAGTGTTTTGTTGGCTTTTGACGTTTAAATAATTCTTTTAGAGTTAAACTTTGACCCAATTTTGGGAGAGGTGATCTGAAAATGAACCATTTTGAAAACGAATATTTTTTTTTACAAATATTCACTTTCTTTAGATTTAACTTTTTGCCGATTGTGCAGTATACCTAATTAACAAGAAAAAAGGGATGAAGAAAACAAATTTAGAACAAATATACCAAACGCAAGAAAAATTAATCTTTTAAAACAACATGGCGCCGAATTTTACTTGATGTGAAACCTCCATATCGTATGTTTCACAACTTAAAAATCTAAAAGTAAACAAAAATACAGCTAATAACTGTCATCAATCGGTCGAAAATTGAATTTTTATTAGATGTATTTTTGTTTTATTATTTTGAATTTTTAGTTGTGAAACATACAACATTGAGGTTTCACATGAACTAAAAACCGGCGCCATTTTCATTTACAACCCTCAAAAGGAAACAATACAAAATCTTTATAAAAAAAAAAACACTTATAAAGTGTTGAAGCTGAAAATCTACGCAGATCGATAGAAGGTTAAATTTTTTTGCAATTGGTAAAGGTTCTTTGTTGTAAATTTTTTTCTTCACTCCTGTTAACTCTACTGCACAATCGCTAAATTTCATTTTTTCGGATGTAACAACACCCCGCTGATGAGACCGAGTGAACATTTTTTTCTTTCTGGTAAACAATGAGACTCACTGTTCCGAAATATTTTTATGCTAACATTTTGGATCTAAATAGTCTAAATTAACGAACACAGATGGACAGACAGACAAACACACGGCTCTTTTAATGTTATAGATCTGTTAAAAAATGAACCGACAGAAAATTTATCTTGTTTAGATGCACTTAGTATCGCTATAATAGTATTTGTCGGTTCTCTCTGTCTGTCCATTGATTCATCAATGGGTCACACTTAATAACATTTTCAGTACTGGTACAGACAAAACCGACTTTTTGTTTGGAAGCGCTTAGCCGCCAATCAGAAGGTTCGAGAAATGGACGACAACTCTGAGTCTTTGGGAGATATGACCCCGCAGAGAAAGAGGGTTTCCTGGTGACAGTACTCAACAGGAACACCGAAACCCACTTTCCGCACGTCTGCGCTAACTCCTAAAGAAAATCTGCAAAAGTTTCGAAAATGACTAAAATAAAAGCTTGTACAGCTTTTGAACCGGACCAAAAGCGGACTGATTTTTTTTTAATAATAAATAAATTGTCATAAAGAAAAACACACGATGATAAAAACAAGGGAGGATACATTAATTGTTAATTAGTTGTTCTCTTCTGTATAAAATCATTTAAATTAAAAAAAACAAAACAGCGAGAACTTAGTTGCCAAACCAATATTTTAAATTCAATTTATGTATTTCCACTTTTTAAGTCAAATTCCTGACTTGTTCTATTATTTATATATATAATAGCTGGCTGGCGGAACGAGAGCATGCTGCCCCCGTGGATTAGATGGAGGGGTTCCGTTCAAAATTCGTCCAGATTCCCGAGTTCAGTAGGTGTTCCCGAGTTCATGGGCTTTACCTGAGGAGGGCTGGAGGTTGCAGCGGCCGAGACGTTGTGATGGTGGCACTCAAGATGAGAGCAGTGGTCCGAATAATCAAAATTTTACAATATTCCACACTTATTTTTGAACACCATATCTATGTGTAGGATAGAATTTTAAAATTTATTGACTTATTATTTGCTGTAGCGTTCCCATCCCCATCTGCGGTACTGACCTGTTTTCATTTCTACGTTCTGGCATCCATCTTGGTGAATTCTACACAGTCGGACTTTTCTTTTGTGTCCATTTTTGACAATTTTCCCGAAATCTCAAATCATTCCTAATCATCATCCGGGCAGCACACACAGCTGACACCATACTTAATGTTTTTGTAAGATTGAAAAGAATAATAAATAGATAGTTGTAAAACCTCTCCTTCGATTGTTTATTTTTGTTCTTTCCAGCTTCTCATCAATCCGGATCTCTGCATTGCCTTCAGCCTTTTTAATATTGTTATTACAATTGCCAGCAATGCTTCAAACAAACTACCATTCTCTCTTATATTTAAAAAAAAATTAGAATAAGAGTCAAAACAACATGTAACCCTCTTCCGATCCCTTTGCAGTGGGGAAAAAAGAAAAGAAGGTAGGTTTGGGAGGGGGTCACCAAAGTGCAAAAGAAGGTGACAAAATTAAAGGTACCAAAATCGTAAATCAGATAAACAATAATGTTTTACAAGTAAAGAAAGTAATTTGGTTAATCAGATTTCTTTTCTTTTTTATGCCAAGAATATAAACAATTGAGAAGAGGATAACTGTAACCGCTGCAACCACCACCATCTTTTGAATATCTATCTACATTTATCTACCTGTGTCCGACTTCGGATAAACAATTATGGAATGTTCAGTATATGCAATAGTGGATAAGCATGGCAACCGACTTAACAAATGATTATGGTCCTATGGATCGACCGAAATATTTTGGTTCTGCTTTAGTGACGTGTCTGTGTCCTTTTAATCTGTTATATTTGTGCATGTATGTGTTTCTGTGTGTGTGTGTGTGTCCAGACTTCTTTAATGCCATTGCCTCAATACAAATTATATTTATACGTGTGTGTGTGTGTGTGTGTGTGTGTGTGTGTGTGTGTGTGTGTGTGTGTGTGTGTGTGTGTGCTTACTTACCATTGGCGCGATGTGTTTCTATAGAACAATAAGAATGTGTCAGATTGGCGTAAGCCGAACAGTTGACGGCGAATTTCGAGTGTACACCTTTTTTCAATTCTGCAACATCCGATTCACACCTTGAGAATGCTTTCGTGCTGGCACAGTTGTAGCACATCAGTCCGACCACGCCAGTTGCTGTGCAAAAAAAGAGAAGACAATATCGATCTGAATGTGATACTATAGCTATTGTGACATACGTACATTATAGAGAAGAAGAAAATACAACTTTAAAGAGAGAGAGATATATACAGAGAGGGAGAGAGAGATATGGAGAGAGAGAGAGGGAGAGAGAGAGAGAGAGAGGGAGATAAGAAAATGAAACTAAGAACAACAACGTGCTATTTCATTCAAGTTAATTTGGGTGACTTAATTAGTTAAAACTTTGAACAAAATTTGTATTTGATAGGTTCTAGAAGTGTGTAGAATTTCAGCATCATTAGTCAAGGCAACCCATAGATCCAGAAAGTTCAATCATAAAATCATGTTATCTTTGTGTACATACGTACATACGTATGTGCCACCCTGTATCTCATAAACTATTTGATGGATTCAGCTGATTTTTGGCAGATATAGAAGTTCTAGGGTCTAGTTGATGGCATTTTAATTTACCATATACCTTAGTTTTCCAGAAAATTCCCAAAAACCTTTAAAATGACCATTGTATTGAGGAGTAGCCTTTACAAAAGTAGTGACATTCCATGAAAAATTCCAGTATACTGAAATCATATGCCCTTAATAGGGTTAAGATGAAAATTCATATACACTAAATGTACAAAAGAAAGGAAATTCCCAAATTTTTACACTTTTATTGTCATTAAGGGTATGCGAGCACAACAGGGCTATGTATTTTACTGGTAGGAATTTTTCTTCAGCGCACCTCACACACTTCATCCACTCATGCATAGAGATTTATACTGTAGTGATGTGATAATGAAATGGTTTGGTTGATATGCAGTCATACCCTTAATGATGATTAAAAGTGTAAAACTTTGGGAATTTCCTTGCTTTTGTACATTTAGTGTATATGAATTTTCATCTTAACCCTATTAAGGGCATATTATTTCAGTATACTGACATTTATCATGGAATATATATATACATACACTTATATATAAATATATATATATATATACATACACTATACACACATATATATATATATATATATATAAATAAATATATAAATATATATATATATATACATACATACACATATATAAATATATATATACATACACATATATATAAATATATATAAATATATATATATACAAATACATATATATAAATAAATATATATACATATATATACATATATATATATAAATAGATATATACATATATATAAATAAATATATACATATATAAATAGATATATACACATATATAAATAAATATATACATATATATAAATAAATATATACATATATATAATATAAATAAATATATACATTTACATACTAAAAAGTATATACATATACATAAATATACATATACATATATATATATACATATACATATATATAAATGAATATATATATATAACTGTACAGATATCTATAAATAAATATATATACATATACATATATTTAAATAAATATATATATACATATACATATGTTACATTATAATATAACACATACATCTCGGCTTAAGGTCATATACCCTCCGTTAAAGTCTAAATATATATATATATATATATATATATATATATATATATATATATATATATATATATATATATTTAGTACTAACAAACAATAACTCCATATATTAGAAGCCCTATATATAAAAACCAAAATAGCCCTAATTAATAGAATTAACTTTAATATCAGTAATAATATTCTGAAGTGTTTATAGCTCCAATATAGTTTCGTACTTAGTACATAATTCCCGCCAAAAACCTTCTATAAATACTAAACGTGGTCTTGACCTTATTAACATCATTCCCCCTGAAGATGTACCCATATGGGTTCGAAAGTACTTGGAAGACAGATGCAAATTATGGCAAATTCATCAGCCAATTCCCCTCCGAAACTAAGATCCTAATTCGGACTATTGAAAGGATGTACCAAAGGATATCTAGACACGAGTTGTCTCTTATATTTAACAATACTTGACTGCAATAGAAGATGCTGCCTATATATATATATATATATATATATATATATATATATATATATATATATATATAGTCTAAAGAAGCTTTGAGTTATTTTAAACAAAAAGACAAAAAAAAGAAGGAAAATGCAGTTTAAATTCCCAGAGAAACTAACTAAATCCAAAATAGTGTAGACTTAACATTTGTTGGAAAATTCATAAATAAATAATATATAATAGTAAATAAATAAAAATAAAAAGGGGGATTAAGTATCTAACAGTGAAACAAAAGCAGGAGACCTTAACGTAAGCATCTAATATTAACACGGGGATCTTCAGCTGTTTACCATGTAACTGTTTCGGAGATTTAAAAACAGGACAGTTATATGCATGGCTCTCCAATGGTACAGATAAAACTACCATTTCCCCAATAATCAAGTGTCGAAATAATTCAGCTTAAAATGTTACTTATATATACATAAATAAATAATAAAATAATAATAATAATAATAATAATAATAATAATAATAATAATAATTTACTACCCTTAAGACTACCGTGTGATATGGTAATTTGCATATCAAATAAAATTCTTTATAACAATAGTAATACTAATAATAATAATAATAATAATAATAATAATAATAATAATAATAATAAAATACTATCTAAACACTACACCTACGAACCATTCTACGATATGGTAGCTAGAAATAAAATTATATAGGAATCAAGGTTGCATTAAAAAAAAAAAAAAAAAGCTTTAGTACCTTTGGTACCAGAAAGGCAAATATATATATATATATATATATATATATATATATATATATATATATATATATATAGATTTAGATTTTTCACTTATAAAATAGATCATTCAGTGAAGACCGGGGTTGTTCCAATAAAAAACAAGCTCGATGATACTCGATTACAGAGTACAGAGCATTTATATGTGATTTTATGAAGGCTTACCAAAGCATTCCTTTCAAGACACCAATGATCACCATTAAAGATATTTTTTCTTACAAATACTATTTATTCAAATTAAATGTTTTTTCCTACACGTGTTTCACTACCAAGCAGTTACTTGCTTGGCAGATCATCAGGGAAATTAAATGTCTGGAATACTGGTTTCAACTGCCGACAAAACACAATGTGGCGTTGTAATAGTTGAGGTCACTTAAGAAAAGGAGAGGAAAAAAATAAAAATAAAAAAATAAAAATAAAAATAAAAGTCAAACTTAAAAAGCAAGGAATAACGGTAAGAAAAGAAAATCCTAGAAAAGTCTTAGAAAAGTAGCTTGTGCATTATTTCTTCCACCAAGCCAACAAGCAAGTAGTCGGTCCCAAATACATTCAATAAAACCACACAACCGGAACAATGTGCGATAATACACTTTCACGTTAGCTGAATAAATCCCCCCCCCCACACAATAAAACAAAAGAACTAAATCATTCAAGATACCGCTCACAAGTTACCATTCCAATCCAATGATAGTATGGGAATTCTAAATCCAACTTCTCACAAAGAAAAGTCAACACAAATGTTCGTCCGAGTTCAAAGAGTCTTATTTCAATTGTTGATTTATTACCCTTCGAAACAAACACACGACGAGTTGAATGTCAATCCCGCAAAAAAAAAAAAACCCTTCCATCAAGAAAAAATCTTAATATAGAAACTATTTATTCAAAATACTGTTTCTAAAAATATTTATTATTAAACCTATTCCTTATAGAAATTAATCATCTAGTGTCTGGGACGTCATTTTACATTTTGTGAAAATATCCTTCATTTAATTAACTGCCGAATTGTTATCGTTTTGTTGTTTAACGAAGCGAAAAAAGCCTTTGTTTTTAAAAAATTATTCATATATCAAAAATAAACTGTTATTATAAAAAGGCCTTCTACAAAAATCTAGTTATTATTTTAAATCATTTAAAATATTTCCTTAACGGCTGTGTCTGTTTGTAACTCTCTGTGGAGAATATTATTCTATATTCCATAAATAAATGTTACAACGGAATATCGTTATCAGAAATCTATTTTCTATTTTGAAAAAAAACCAAACTTTTTTTTTTTTTTTTTTTTTTTTTTTTAATGGACCGGTCCATTTTCTTGTCAACTTTACGGGAAAATATCACTCTTACTCATTAAATGACAGGAGACTTTATTATTACTAATTTAAAATCCCGTACAAAATACTTTTTTTATAAAATTCAATTGTTTCTATTTTTAGAAATTAAGTCCGTGTCGGCATGCATGTTTTTAAAATTATTTTTTCCTTAATTACTTTTCCCCATTCCTGCCACCAAAATTGTTTTATTTATTTTAATCTAATTAAAAACTAATTTAATTTAACCTAATTTAATTAAATAGTGATAGCATCCAGGTTGCTATTTCTTATTTTTCACTTAAAATTACTTGAAATCCCCAATGCATTTCGTATAATATATCTATTTCTGAGAATAAATTGTGATTTATTATTTATTATTCCACTATCTTTTTTATATGTAACATAATTTCCCCCTCTATTCCGCTGAATAAGTATTTACTATAGTTGACTATCACTGTGCCTTATTCCGATAGAATATTCCTACCTTATCACCCCCAACCTAAGTCTCGAGTATCCGCTAATAATTGAATTAAGACATATCTTAGCATAAGTACGTGTTACTAATTCTCATCCTCCCTATTATACACTAATTATTGCCCCAGATTGCCTCAGGAAGTGTCCATCTTGCCTATCTCTGCTGTAAGTTTATACTTCCCCCAATTCCCCTCCTATCCAGGTTTTAGGCTTGATAACAGGTAACGGTTTCTATGCAGACAGCATTGTAGTATTTCCTGCCTAGCGTTCAGTAAATTATCTCTAGATGTCATGATGTGGTACGACTCCAATGCACATAGGTTGCATCTCTTCTTTTTGTTGTTTATATATATATATATATATATATATATATATATATATACATAAATATGTATATATACATATACATAAATATATATATATATACATTTAAAAAAAATCGGTTTTTAACGAAATCATTTAATTGACTTTTAATCGCTGTATCGTTAATTTTGGCACATTTAATTCCCCGTTTGCTCTTTCTTTCGACAATATTATTAATTAAAAACTATCGATTTTCTCCTGACGAGATGATAGTCGAAAAAGCCTTTGAGAGATTTCCGCGTATCCTTTTTAAATGTATTTATAAGTTTTGTACCTCAAAACATTTATATATATATATATATATATATATATATATATATATATATATATATATATATATATATATATATATATATATATTACATACATAAATATATAAATATATATATATATACATAAATATATATATATATACATATATATATATACATATACATAAATATATATATACATATACATAAATATATATATATACATATACATAAAGATATATATATACATATACATAAATATATATATATATACATAAACATATATATACATATACATAAATATACATAAATATACATAAATGTATATATATATACATATACATAAATATATATATACATAAATATATATATACATATACATAAATATACATAAATATATATATATATATATATATATATATATATATATATATATATATATATATATAGTCTCGGAAGTTTCTCAACCATTAAAACTATATATATAAAAAAAAATTATATAAAAAAAAACAAAAACAAAAACTTATAGTCTCAAGTCTTCCAGTGGAAAATCACTCATGTAAGTCAATTTATTTTTTACAGTTATTATATTAGTTAGTTTCTAACACTATTTTAAGGGATCATCAGTTGTTTACCATGAAAAACTGTTTCGGGAATTTAAATATATATATATATATATAGGTAAAACAGGTAAAACATCCACAGGGTAGTAATACAAAGAATTTCAACCGGGTTTATAAAAAGTGCTCAATATCAAATAAAGCTTTTACATATGATTATTTTTATTTACACAGACATGTACAAAATCTGCGACACTGGCATGTCGATGTTATCGATCAACAGCTATTATAACTGAGATCTCATCAACACATTTATCCTATTTTTTACTGTAGTTTAAGCGAAAATCTGTTTGATGTACGTACCTGTCACGGGCTGAATATATCCTATACCAAAAATCACGTAAATTAATCAAGTAGTTTTTAGTTTATAAATAAAAATTAAATTTTATCGATGCACGAATAACGGGAAAATACGGCCTCCATTAAAACATATTCAAGGAATATTCAAGGGGGGATAACCCTAACTATTGCATAGGGGGTTATTTGGGCATCGTTTCTGGCGGTGTGGGGGCAAAGGTATGACCAGATCACGTACATTCATTCATTTATCGGTAAAAATTTAATTTTTATTTATAAAACTACTTGATTAATTTACGTGATTTTTGGTATAGGATATATTCAGTCCGTGACAGGTACGTACATCAAACAGATATTCATCAGTTTGTTTTATTTTTTTTAATGTCTCCCTTGATCTTGATAAGCACCTAAATTACTTACACCCCCACCACCGGATAGCCCTGCTAGCAAATACAAAAAAAACAAATAATTACTTACCAAATAAGTAAATACAAAACCAAAACAATATGGCGGGCGGTGTCGCTTTTATCATGGCGAAGCCTTCGGTTTGAACGAGAGAAAGACCAGCGACTTGTCATCTGGATGACGTCACTGTTCGTTAGTCCCTAGTTACCAAAGGCCGACGACAAAATTCTGCGTATTCAAAGTTCATTTTTTTAAATGACATTTCACTTGTACCCAGGCTTATCTCACCTCTGGTCGGTTTTGTTATCAAACAGCCGGATTAATGTACTTCCTGCTTATCTACAATTGTGTTCAAGTTCTCCAGTTTTTATAAAATGGTTGGCGTTCTAGAGAAAGAAAAAAAGGGAAAAGAAAAGAAAAGGCAGAACCTGAGATAAATTTAACATTTTTTACTGTAAATATTTCACTGATAAAAACAACGTTGATCGTGTTTTATGATTGAGTGTTATAGATTATTTAGCATTAATATGCCTTTTGGGGTTAAGTATAGTTTGCACAAGGTTACTTGGGTATGATTGCTATGGTGTGGCCTCTGGGTCAGCTAAGGACAGGTTGATATCGAAATAGTCCCTTTTGGGGATATTTTTGAGAGAACTTGTAGCGACCGGGGTCACCATTTATGTAGCAACCGGGGTCACCATTTATGTAGCAACCGGGGTCACCATTTATGTAGCGACCGGGGTCACCATTTATGTAGCAGCGTGAACCTTAGCTTGTTAAGATATCCTACCTCAGAGAAAATGCTTTTACATTCAAAATTGTTATAAAAATGTTAAAAACAAAGTTAAAAAAACAATGAAAAGCATGAATGAATAAAAGATGAATGGAAGAATGAAAAAAGGAAATTATTGTGATGGAATACCGGACTCCCCTCAGTCACTAAATAAGTGAACTAGTTTGGACAATAAATACGACTACGAACAGTAGTATGGGGATTCGATTGTATTCTGTTAAATTACCTGTAGTTACTATTGTTTGTACAAGATATGTACGTTGGAATAAACTGTACTATTTTAAGACTCTAGGTTATTTTGTTATTTATAACTACTTACCAAGTTATATCAGAAATATTTAAACAAACAGTATTTATATATATACAAAATACAAGACATTAATTGTTCGTTTCAAATGTTCAGTTAGAGAAGTATTAAAATGTTTATGCCTGTAATTTATGAGTGCGTAGTTCTACGAATGTGTGTGTGCGCGCACGTGAGTTGAGATTTGTTGGGGTGCGTAAGTGTACGACTGTGTGTGCGTGTGCGTGAGTGAGAATTGATATGCTGTGTAGGCATTTGTGTGTGTGTGTGTGTGTGTACCTTTGTCAGCAGTGTGTGTAAGCATGTTTGTGCGAGTTGAATGGTCAATGATCGTCCCCCGAGTCGTCCCTTACCCGAAGGGCGAGGATAGTCTTGAAACGTGTCCTCTGTTAAGCGTCAATGGAAAGAGAAAGAAAGATTTTTGTCGTGGCGTGATGCTTTTATATTTTATCACGCATGGTCACACTGAACACCGTTTGCTGCTGACTTTGAGTCGGGTACTCTTCTGGTTTGCCATATCGAGAATGTTTCAAAGTGTATGTTTTCACTATCTCATAACATGCCGCCACATAACACACATCGACATCCAAACTCCAACCGTCGAACCCATCAGAACGGACTCCTATCTTCGCAAGGACAATATGTCTCAAACAAGGAGGATTTATAAAAAAGAAGGAAAAAATGTTGATACTTTTGATAAGGACATTTTCACATCGAAAAATCTCAAGTCTTTAAAATAAATAAGTTATAAATAAAATAAAAAAATTAGCAGACAGAAGTCAGTCAATATGATATGAGATAAGCGCAGAAGCCGTGGGAGACGGAGACATCACACAGACAAAAATGCTTCATTTTCTTGATCGATTCAAATTGTCTAAATATAGAAATATAGTTGCTAAATCCCCTTGAATTGTAATTTTTAAAATCTAAGAGATAATCCCAGGTGGGCCGCTAAAATCATTTAGCTAAGAATTTGTTCAGATTTGAAAAGAGACAAACGGTAAGATCAGTTGTGGTAGGTAGATGAGTTCTTGCTTGTTCCGTCTGTGGAACACAATACCGCGGGGTTGTTTCCCAGCTGACTAAAACATAGTCGTTTTCAAGTCCAATGTAAACAAATTTTTGTTGAGCCGTCCTCTTAAATAATCAAATTCTGCCCAATTTCCACCATCATTACCAATCATCACGGTGTTGTATCACCGTCCACCTGACCTCATTTAACCCTTATCCTCGAGTGGTCTTTGGACCTTGATGAGTGGTGACCCATTCATAAAAATAAGTACAGAAAAACTAGGGACGTTTCTTTTCGTCTTAAAGTTTGAAAAGTAACGTCGTATGAATCAACATGGCCGCCATTTTTTATTTCCGGATTGATTCTGTAGTTGTCATCGGTTTACCCGAATCTTCTTGATGCTTACAGGAGGGAACAACATAAAGGTTGCCAACATCTAAAACCCTACCAACCAGTCAATCAGCAAAATCCCACCCCTACACTGTAGAGGTCCCTAGGTCCTCAGATTCCGGATAGCTTTCTACTCCAATAGTTTATTTCCTAGAACTGCTTGCCTTTGGAATTCTCTTCCTGTTCACTATCTCCCCGACGGTACCAACATGCAGAAATTTAAATGTAATGTGAACAAAAATCTCGCTGCACAACTCCTCGCTTATGATGACCTTATAAATCTGGCCCCTATTTCTCAGTAGCCCCTTTTCGTCTCAGTGGCAATGTGACTTGTTTGGGGCGAATATAAAAAAAGAAGAAAAAGAAAAAAGAAACTAACTTCGTACGAATCGCTATGGCACGCCATTTCTTTTATCGGGTTAATTCTGTTTTTGGTATTCGTTTACTCGATTCTTCCATGTACTTACAGGAGGGTCCACGTAAAGGTTGGCTACATCTATAAATGAAAGTGATGCTATGGAATCGGCACGATTCGAACGTAGCACATCCAGATTGCCAGTCCGCGTTGTTCTCGACTTAACCACGGTCACCTGAAAAACGATGAAAAGCAAAAATTATTTGCGCGTAAAAAGAAAAAAAGGAAAACAAAAAAAATCTGCGAATAAATGATTGTTCGTATTTATTAGATTGTTCGGAAGAAAAAAAACATTTTAGTTAAAGAGTAAAAGTCTACTTGGTGATGGCTTCTGGTTCTGAAATCGGAAATTGACAAGCGGTGTTTATCTAAAAATAGCTATCCATTATCTTTTAGAGCAGATGTTTTTGTATTTTGTTTTTTTTTGGGGGGGGGGGGAATTAATAAGTTGTTTTCACCATTTTTGTTATTAAGAAAATCAAACTGGTTTTTATAAGTGTATTTTTTTAATTACAAATTATCAAACCTTTTTGGGGGTGAGTTTTGCTTTTTAGGCGATTACGTGTGGTTTTACGACCTTGCCACTCGCACTTATATATATATGTATTAATTTTATACGTACATAAAAGTAATCCATGGACACGTGATTCTGACTAACAGCCGTCATCAGCTGATAATGGCTGTGGCCAGAAACACGTGTCCATGGATTTCTTTTATCTATGTATAAAATTAATAAAAATATATATATTAACGATAAATACGTCCTATAAAGTTAAGGGCAACTGATAATGCAATCTTCTGCATTAATGTGTATCACTTAGGAAGTGAACAATTATCATAGAAGCATAGCAAAGTAACAAACGCTACCATCAGCAATAAAAACAATTACAAATATATATATATATATATATATATATATATATATATATATATATATATATATATATATATATATATATATGTGTGTGTGTGTTTTGTGTGAGAGAGAGAGAGAGGTTATGACAATATAAATAACATTTATAGAGATCAGATTGATTCACAGAGGTATCAAATTTCAATATTTAGCTTTAAACATTTATTCCAAGATTTATTCTTATATCATTTTATAATAATTTATACCCAACGCAAGTCATCGAATTTACAATTATTTTTTTAAAATCTGTATAGCAAACAAAAAAAATCTAGGTGTCCTTAACATATATTTTAATATATTATTTCGGATTTGGATCGGTTAATATATGTTATGGTGCTGTATCTATATGACAAACAGTGGACTCGTCCATTCCTAATAAAAGACTGGAAGCATTTAGGCTTCTCGTAGTAATTGGAATCAACTCCAGTCAGGACTGATATACAACTTCTCTTGTTCTCTGTACATATCTTTTCTTCAATATATATTGTTCACCTAACCCCGTATTCTGTGTCTTCATTTCGGCCCCTAAATAGGGTCACAACAATATATTTGATACCCGGGCAACGCCGGGCAAATCAGCTAGTTAAAAACATTAAATAACTTACGTTTAGTTGGGATGATATAACATGTTTAATTGGGATGACATCTGAGGCGAATCGCAGTGTAGGATCGAAGTTGGAAGATTGATTTTCTCCCGGGTATCAGGAACAAACTGTATCGCTAGAATGCCGGGTCTTGCGAATGTCAGGATGAAACTGTTTTTGGGTTTTTTTTTTGTTTTTGTTTTTTCAGAATAAAAACATTTTAATTAAGACCCACACAAATAAAAACAGCCATGAATCATAAAACACAAAAAAAAAACCACAAAAGAATATTTCCTCAACTCCACCAAAGAAGCCTGGATCACTTAGGAACCAAAGATTCTCGTCAGGTGCGTTGTGTTGTTTCCTTTTAAGAATTAAATGGGGGAATATTTGCACCGATATTAAACAAGCCTTCCTTCTATTTGACTTCAAGTTGATAGTTTGGTTTTACTTATCTGTTTCACAGCATATACAATATTAACCTTTATGCTGTATGCTAACATTTATCTAATATATAAAATAAAGGCAGTCGAATATGAATCTGACAAATCGATATTTGATTCTGCCTAGCCAATGAATTATGGAAATGATCAAACTTTGTTTTACAACCAAAAAATATGAAATTCCAATCGATGTTATCAATTACATATTCTATGCGGAAATTATCAATCTGTTTTTTTATGTATTAACGAATCATCTTGAGAATAACATTTAATGAGTTTGTCAGGAGAACAGTGAAACCACAACGTGGAGATTGGTAACAATGATTGAGACTGGTCCTGATTAGATTATTTAAGAAGACGGCTCAACAAGAATTTGTTAACATTGGACTTGCAAACGCCCATGCTATAAGTAGCTGGGAAGCGGCCCCGTTGTACTGTGTTCTACAGACGGATAGTTCTTGGAAAGAAACTTTGCTCATGGAAGTTCCATTTAGTTTTAGGTACACAGAGGGAGAAAGGAAAATTATGTACAGTGGTTGTAGCTCAACGAGTTTTTGTTGTAAATATTTTACAGGGAGAACAATATATTGGAGCTCAGTCGAGCACCTACCATGAAAATGACGACAGAGTAGATAAAGACTAGCAACCTCTCTTCTGTGAGAAAGATGCTGTAGGGAAGAGAAGAGGACGTCCCCCACTGGATTTCTAAGTCGGTGTTGTACTCTCTCAAGACAGGAAAGGGTGCTCTGAGCGGCACCTCCTCAGATGTGACAACAGTATTCCATCTTAGGTAGAGGATCGCATCAGGAGTAATATACCTTCTGGGGCGGTAGAATGATTCCCTATCTTTCCAGCGACCGTAGTAACAAATTTGATGTTCATCTTCCATTTGAAGTCTGCAGTGAAGGTCAGTCCTAGAAGATTATCAAAGCAGAGAGCTTCTTTAAGGAGAGAGCCATTCATTTCAATTAGAGCAAAGTGAGGATCCAAGCGCTGTGTTATTTACAGCAAAAAAATGCAATTCCAATCGATTCTATAGATTACATATTCCATCCGACCTGATAATTCTTTCTGTAGCAGACAGCCTTTTTAAGGCACCGGTATCGGCTAGCATAAGATGGTTTCAAAATCGAAAGAGTTGCTTATTGATACATTTTTATCTTGATTTACCTTTAATAAATATAATATTATCATCTGATAAAGCCAAACTGTTCGCAAAGAATATTGCATCAAATTCATCCCTTCGTCATCAGAGGCATCTCCCTCCAGAATTTCCCCCTATGACTGTAAATACTATTAACAACATCCACATATCTGTCTAGGCTGTTGCTAAACTTATCAAGAATCTTGATACCAGTAAGGCAACCGGTCTTGACAACATTCCAGTGATAGTGCCAAAGAAGTTGCAACCGGAACTAACTCCCATTCTTACAAAGCTGGCCCAATCGTTGCTTAACTGAGAAATGCTTCCCATCACTTTTGAAAATTTCGTCAATCTGCCCAGTAATACAGAAGACCGATTTCCAGTATTTTTTAAATACTGGAAATCAGTCTTTTGCATTTCAGTACAGACTTATCAGTCTTGTACGTCATAAGTATGTTGTTTGAATCTGTGATAAATCAAGTTATTAAGCACCTCAGCAAAAACAATCTACTAGTGACAAGCAATATGGATTTCGTCCTGCAACATCAACAACTGATGTGCTGACTGTTATATCACACAGAATCTATCGACAACGGCTTTGTTTCTAAGGCAATAGCACTTGATATACCAATAGCACTTGATATACCAAATACCTTCGATAGGGTTTGGCACAAAGGTTTGCTTCGCAAGCTTGATAGTTATGGAATATCTGGAAATGTCCCCTCGACCATATAGGTCTATAAAAGTAGTTATTTGATGGGCAGAAGTCAAAAGCACACAGTGTCAATGTCAGCGAGCCTCAAGGATCCATTATGGGCCCAACCCTCTTCTTTATATGTATCGAGATCTTTCATTGACGTCTATGCACACGACACAACCGTATACGACAGCACTTCAAAGAGCACTGATGATTCTGACTCTTCCAACTTGGGACACGTGGTGCAATGTGGAAAATAAGTGGCTTGTCACTTTTAATACCTCTAAAACCAACTTCTCTCCTTTCACCACCAATGCTCGGATCCTCGTTTTTTTGCTCCAATCAATATGAATGGCTCTACCCTTGAGGAAGCCTCCTGATTTGATAAGCTCCTAGAACTGACATTCACTCAAGACAATTGAACACTGATCTCAAATACATTACTATGGTCGCTAGGAAAATACTCCTAACGCAAACCTCGACCCGTATAAGAGTCACATACGTCCTAAGAAAAAAAAAGTATATATATATATATATATATATATATATATATATATATATATATATATATATAGAGAGAGAGAGAGAGAGAGAGAGAGAGAGAGAGAGAGAGAGAATGAAAGAAAAAGAAAAAAGGTAGTGTGAGAGAGAAAGAGAGGGGCGTGACAAGATTTGGATAAAAAAAGTAAATTCGTATGAATCGACATTGTATATTTTTTTGGATTCGGTTGTTGAAGATTCGGTTGTTGAAGATCGGGCATCAGAATCGTTTGGTCTGCATGAAGTCTTCAGCTGTTTTTACCTGCAACACCGAAAACAACAAGGCTCAGCAGTTGCATGCAAAGTCGGGAAAGGTTTGGCCCAGAACATACAAAGGAATGGCGCAGAAGCGGTTCCACGCTTGACACGTCTGCAGAGGCAGAGACTACCAGAGGACGACGGATTCTGATATCGACTCCTGAATTTTCACCAAAGCACTGTTAGCCGTGTAGCTCTAACACTACCACGTACCCGGATTCCTTTTCTTTTATCAGGTACTTACGAGGGGGGTGGGGGTACGTGAAGGTTGAAAGTGATGCTATGGAACCGCCTGGGTTCGAACTTGGTACACCCAGATCGTCAATTTGCGTTGTTATTCACTTCACCACTCCCCCACCCCCCAAAAATGATAAGGTCATTAAATATCAGAATCTTATCGGTAATTCTTTCAGCCAATGAAAATTAAGTGCCATGCAATGGCGGGTTATCGCGCAAGAACTCGCCGTCTATCCGATTGCACAAAGAGTTAGGGAGGTTGAGGGGCGATCCCCGGTGCTGAGTAGCAATCTTTTATCACATTTTATTTGCTGGAGGAGGGGGAGTTTAAAAAATACATTAAAAATAAAACTTTTCATTTTTCTAGGTCTCGTTCTGTTATCATCGTCCAAACGAGATCACAGTTCAATTTCGCGAGATTTCCCCGTCGCATTTGTTTGGCGAACTTAAGCCAAACACTTGCGACGTTAACTGTCTTCTTGCTTTGCGATAAAACTCGTTGACAGGCGTTAGAAGAAAGGAGTGATTGATGTCGCCTATTATAAAATAGACTTTGAACCCTTCGCCCGACGACATGACGCAGCCGCCATATTTGATGAGAGTCGTGTTGTTCTTTTTACTATTAGGTAAGAATAACATTTGGATTTTTACGCAATACCGTAATTTTATAGAATCACTTCCGTCTCCAGTCGAGTGTATTTTTTTTTGTAGTTTTTTTTTTTGCTAACCCTAAGTCCGAGTTACAATACACCCTCTAAAGAAACAGTTATACTGAAACTGTTAGCTCCCAAAATAGCTGCCAAATGTTATCGACTAGTTTTGTTTGATTTTTCAAGTGGTTGACAGGGTAAATTAATCCACCGTATTAATTTGTCTGATTTTTACGGATTTATTTATTTTTTTTTTTAGATATGAATTTGTATTTTAATTTTTTTATTTCAATGGTCACCTTAAAGAATGTATAAAAGACATTTTTTTTTCGACAATATTCTATATTAGATCCCTACGCAATCATTATATTTAAGTTGTTAATATATTTCATTTTTAATAAACAATGTTTGATTTTATTATTTATTTCTTACAAAACGTACCCTCCCTTAACCCTATGTCCGGGTGGCAACAAATTAATATTTATTTGCAAAATTAGACCACAAATTAATACGGTGGATTAATTTGCCCTGACACCGCTTGGAAAATTAGACAAAACTAGTCGATAAAATTTCTTCAATATAATCAAAACCCCTTTGTTAACCCTACCACTAGTGGTAAGTAACCCCACCCCTACCTACACACACAAAAAAAAACTTCTTTAACGGCCCAAAATACGTAGGAAAAAACGATTTGGAGACGGGAGTGATTTTATAAAAATAACAAAAATAATAAAACTGTTTGCATTTTAAAAAAATAAAATAATAATAATAATAATTTTTTGGTCTCGTCTTCAGATTTTAGACGCACAACTTCCCATTTGTACAACGAATTTCTCGTTAAAAAAAATGCCACTGTTTCAGGAAATACGATTAAAATTTTACAGGCGTGACGTAAGCATAGCGTATGTACAACGAATGCTACGAAAACGAACGAACAAAACTACTAATGACGGTACGCCGTTCCGAATGTTACCGAAGCCTCACCCTCTCCATGTTAAGAATGACTTCTGAAACTTCACCCCCCTTTTTTTGTTTTTAGAACCAGACGACAATAATGATATCAAATTGTAAATACTAGACACAACGACCTTTTTACGCATTAGAATGAAGGGCATTTTTTCCACCTATTTTATTTACTTCGTACTAGACGACTTTAATGTAATAAAATTTTTAACTTAGCCTCTTTTTTTTTTTTTTCTTTTTTGAAGAAGAAGATCACGACTTAGTATAAAAAAGAAAGAGCAATTTTATTTCATTTTTTCCGAGTTTTTGGATCAGAATATATTGATTATTTATAATTTAGATAAGAATATATTGATTATTTATAATTTGGATGAGAATATATTGATTATTTATAATTTGGATAAGAATATATTGATTATTTATAATTTGGATAAGAATATATTGATTATTTATAATTTGGATGAGAATATATTGATTATTCATAATTTGGATGAGAATATATTGATTATTCATAATTTGGATGAGAATATATTGATTATTCATAATTTGGATGAGAATATATTGATTATTTATAATTTGGATAAGAATATATTGAATATTTATAATTTGGATAAGAATATATTGATTATTTATAATTTGGATGAGAATATATTGATTATTCATAATTTGGATGAGAATATATTGATTATTTATAATTTGGATGAGAATATATTGATTATTTATAATTTGGATGAGAATATATTGATTATTCATAATTTGGATAAGAATATATTGATTATTTATAAGTTGGATAAGAATATATTGATTATTCATAATTTGGATAAGAATATATTGATTATTCATTATTCGGATAAGAATATATTGATTATTCATAATTTGGATAAGAATATATTGATTATTCATAATTTGGATAAGAATATATTGATTATTTATTATTCGGATAAGAATATTTATAAAAGAAAATTAGAACGATACGCATGTTGTTTAATACGAATTTAATACCGTGATTAATACATTTAAAAAAAATTTTTTTCTCAGTTGTACCGGTGACGAGTCTGATGTGTTACAGTTGTCAGAGCAGTCGACCATTTTCTGATTGTGAGTCGAATGTCAGAGAATTCCGAAAGGGTGCCGATTCCAAATTTGCTGTCAATTGTTCCGGCTACAGCAATATGCAACAGGACTTCTGTGCCATTGAGGCATACATGCAAAATGGTAAGTACTGGCCACACAAAAATCATCGTCCAGTTTTGGTATGTAAGATGCTGTAAATGTCCTGGCGTCCCGGGTTGGCACCATCTCTCATTTGCTTTTCATGCGATCTGATCCTAAGGGTTGATATCAGTTATGTCACATTCAGTCAAATTACTTCTTACATACTCCAGCTAGATCTTCCTCTGTCTACCATGCCTCCTAGTGCCTGGGATATCTCGGCGTGTTATGGAATTGATGCAAGAGGTGGCGTGCTGTACATGCTCAAACCAACTGAGATGCCGAGCACGTAAGGAATCCATAATCCTACTAATCCCAAGTTACTGATGAAACACGGTTGAAGGGATCCTTTTCTCCTGTTTGCTGCCGTACATCCACCTGATCATGGCACGATCATTGCTCTGAAGCCGTTGCAGATCAGAAGCATTTGGGGCCCATGTTTCACCGCAATAGATGCTTGCATTATTTGAGTCAATATGTAAGATATTCATCGTAGTAAAAATCTTCTTAGACGGAATAATTTGTTTTTCTTACAAACTGAAGTCAAAGACATTTTGGTATTGTAAAAAACATGCTGGGAGGAAAAACAGAAACAAAATGGCTAGGCAGAATCAAATATCGATGTGTCAAAAATCCAACTCACATAATTTTATATATATTATTTTGATTGTTCGCACTATTGGACAACGTTTCGTCTGATGTAACCTCCGACCTGCTTCAGGTGCGCCTTGTCAGACTCTGGAATCTTTTTGTTGAACTCGGGAATCTGTATGGAATTTCAAATGGAACCCTTTATTTAATTCACAAGCACTGAAGATTGAACCTTCAACCTCCGGAAGACTATCACTTAGAACTGATTGTACTTAGCACTTTTATCCGTTACTCTACAGGTCAGTGCAGGCGATACAAAAAATACAATTACAAATTATTTTTAAAAAAAATTTTTTATGTCAATCGCTCCAGACAAAGCATGAATCCACTTGATGTGAAAAGCTAACAAGAACGAAAAATGATTATCGCAAAGACAGGAGATGCCTATTGGCATTGAAAAGACCAAGGTTATAGGTAGGTGGAAAACAGTCAGCAGGAAGAGAGTTCCATAAGCCTGTGGTTCTTAGAAAAAAACTACTGGAATAGGAAGCTATATTACAATGAGGTATCAAAACAGCGAATTGATGGAGACCACTAGACCAACGAGTTAAACGAGCTGGAACAAAAGAAGCAGGGAATAGATCACATAATTCTGAAGAACCCATGACTTAAGACTTTTATTCGGTTATGGCTGACAGTATACAAGCAAGCTACCCCTGTGGATTAAATAAAGGTTCCATTCCAAATTCCGTACAGATTCCTGAATTTGACAAGATACTCCTGAAGAAGGTCAGAGATTACATCGACCAAAACGTGGGAATAACATCCAAGATGAGAAGTGTAGTCCAAATAATACAAATTATCAATCCTCATCTCAAAAATTCTGAAACAATAATTTTCAATATGTAAAATATGAAAAGCGTATGTCTGTCTGTCTGTCTGCCTGATTTTCACACTTTTACCATCCCATGTACTTGTAGAAAAGAGTTTATAGAAATCTCTTGTCAAAAGGTAAATTAATGACAGTCTTATTCTAGCATTTTATAAACTTTATTTCACGTCATCGCTCAACCAACAAAAGAAAGAAGTTATGAAAACATTTTACGTCAAAGGTTATGAAAGGGTTCCATGGCACTGGTTAGTTGAACTGTCACGCCGCACATCCGCTTAGGTTGACATCTTAAGTCCAACCAGTTTCAGAAGCAGGAAAAATTGTAAGTAGTTCACCCGAAGTAGATCTCAAGCAAAGTGATTTAATTTGATACTAGATGGATCACTCCGCAGAGAAACATCAGTTCACATAGAAAAAAAATAGTCCATCAAAATCTAACTGCTACATTACCACCTGCTTAGGCTTATAGCCGATAAAAGCAAGCAAGATATGCTTTATTGATGGTAGTAGTTTAAAAGAATAAATTTAAGCAAACATGCAAGTTGCAATAAAAGGGAAAATGAATGTTCGATTCGTTAAAATGTGTTTTACTGAAAAAAGAAAAGGCAAAAAAAGAAACAAAGGGTAACATTAAACTAAGTAGCAAATATTACATATTCAATGTACAATGTCATGCTCTAATATAATCGCTCAGATGTATGCACAGTGGCTAAGTGGTTAACGACGCAGACTGAGGACCTGAATGTGCCGGGTTCGAATCCAGTTCGTTCCACAAAAACACTTTCATCAAAACTCACACCTGACCTTGTGTCTAACCCTCTGGAAGGGAGGTAAATAAAAAGTAAATAAAATACAGTCTTGAAGTATTTTGGGGGGCCAACAGACATGTCTACCAGAGTGTGTAGTGATGTTTCCGAAGACAGTAGGCTCAGGAAGATTAAGTATATGGCTCTTGGGTGGCTTGTTTCAACCTATCGACAAATATAGTCTCTTTTTTACCGCCCCCCCCCAAAAAAAATTTCAGTGAAAACTTTTTCCGTTCATACTGCTGCAAAGAAAGTGGGCTCCCTCTACCATGCTAGAAAACTGCTCACACCTGACAGTATCCTATATCTCTACAAGAGCACTATCCACCTATGCATGAAGTATTGCTGTCACATCTAGGTTGGTGCATCATCCACTGGTCTCTCCCTCTTAGACAAGGCTCCAAAAAAGAGTATCTAATCTAATAGGTCCCTCACTATCCGTCAAGCTCCAGCCCCTGTCCCATCGCTGCAATGTTGCATCCTTATGCTTGTTTTACAAGTACTTCAATGGAATGTGCTCCGATGAACTTTCTGCTCTGGTGCCCCCTCAACATAAATATACTCGACCAACCTGACAATCAGCTAAATCCCATCTATTCACTGTGGAGGTACCCAGATGCCGGCGAGCCTTCTACTCTAATAGCTTCTTTCCTCGAGCTGCCGGCCTTTGGAACTCCCACCCTGCTCCCTGTTTCCCCGACTGTACCAATATACAGAAATTTAAAACTAATGTGAACAGACATCTCGCTGCACAGCTCCCAGTTTAGGATGACCCCCAAAACATTCACCCTAATTCTCAGTAGCCCCTTATATCTACAGTGGCAACTTGCCTTGTTTAGGGTGAACTAAGTTTTTTAAAAATTAAAAAATTAATTAAATAATAATATACAACAATATAAGCTTTCGTCGGAAATATAAACCCATTTGTGAGTAATAAATACTTATACCCCTTTTTTTCTGTAATCTTTCTTGTGCGTTAACCCTGACCAACAGAAATCTTTGTGCGGTGTCTCTGCCTATCTCATCATCTTGGTCACTTCCCGGGCGACTTCTACCACAAAGACAAGTTTCACAACAGTGTCATTGTTGGCCCTCAGCACATGTCCAAACCATCTGAGCCGCCGTTCCCTCATCTTGCCCTCAATCTGTGCGATGACGTAGTGCCTTCAGATATCGGGGTTCGGAATTAATTACAACTCGAAATTAATTACAACTTGGACTTAATTTATCAATTTTATTTGTTATTCAACTAATAAATCTCATTTTATTTCTTTCATTTGCAAAATTGTACGAATTAAAAAAAAAAGAAGTTTTATTTCATTTTATCATCAAGAATTACGAGATTTCTAATTCCTAAGCGACATAAAATTACTTCCGGTTTGTAATTAATTCCGTCACCCCAGATATCCTTATTGCAGACGTGGTTGAGCAGTGTAATTCCAGATATCTGGCGGAGAATTTTGTACTCCATAATGGCGAATCTTTGCTCCGCCTTTCTCATTGTTAGTAAGCACTTGGAGCTGTACAAAGCAACGAGTCTCACAACAGTCATATACACTTCTTTTCTTTTCTACAGCAATATCCCCTTTTATAGTCATGTTAATATAAATACTCATTAGAGAAAGATGCGTTTCTTTTTGTCTTGCTCGTTCAACCAAGCAAAACAAAGTCACGGCCGTGTCGTATCCAACTGCGCTTAGTATAAGTTAATCATCTCTTCTATTTGACAGCGTGTCATTTATATTACTTTTCAGAGTTTTAATTACTTTAAAAACCAACATATTGTCGATTGCTTATTATGGATTACTTTTATGGAGGCATGTATAAAGCTGTATGAAATGTATACCAATGACCATCATCATCATCATCATCATACATGTCAGCAGTGTGACTGGGGTTTTAAGAATTGTAGGATGTTTCTGAGTTATCTCCCTTTGGGAGAAATTAGTTTTAAAATCTCGTTCCATACACGAGATCTCATGGCAACACACGTTTGAACACGTGGTTTAGAATTAAGACCATGATTCATTCTGTTTTGCTCACTAGGCGCCGAACTGAACGGACCTGTCTTTTCAGCACGTCTTCTAACAAGCAAATACACTATGGGAACCCTGTTGTAACTAAGTGCCCGTGAGCTTGTTTTTATCTTTATTAGCAATAACTTGTGCATTTTATATATATTGGGAGTGATGTATTTACTCATGTATAGTCTACATAATAAAAACTGGGATCAAGAGAAGAATAGGGACCCCAGATCATTAACACAAGACGCGGGACATATTTTAGAATCACCGGTTGACCTCGCAATACACGTGGTCTCTATTTACAAAACACTTGTAAATAGATCTTTTATAACATGTTAATATTTATTTTAAGGCAGAGAGTTCATAAATAAAACAAATAAATATTAACATGTTTTCTTTTAAAACATGTTTTTGTGTCACTATTTACAAAACAACTTTTCTTTTAACATGTATACGCTTTTTTAAAAATCGGCTGACTTGTAATCTGTCGTTTTGCAATAAACAAAACAATTTATCATTTTTTTTTTACTTTTATTTACTAAATAAAAAACAAATTTTAAACGCAATTCTATATTTCATGTTGTGTATTTTAAGAAAAAGTGGATACTTTTTTTTCTTTTCGTAGGGAGGCGAGTAACTAGCGAAGTTTTATTTATTTGTTTATAATTGTTGCTTACAGAAAAAAAAAAGGAAAAAACTTCATAAATTTTAAATTGCTTCCGTTTAGAAACTGATTTTTGAAGTCTAACTCCGCCCTCGTGGGGAGGCAAAACGAAAGATTACAAGTCAGCCGATTTTTTAAAAAGCGTATATATTTCGTTTATTTATTAAAATAACTTGCGTAATCATCCGTTTTGCCTCCTCAGGCTAGGAGCAATGTGTAGTATGGAAAAATCCTTCTAAACTGAGGTAAGATCCAGAGTGCCCCTTTTTGGGAAGCTTGATTTTTCCCTACAAAACGAAAGATTACTTAAGTACGGTGATAAATATTTCATACCCCCCCCCCCCATTTCTGCCCTCGTGAAGTTTTTTCCTTTTTTTTCTGTAAGCAACAATTATAAACAAATAAATAAAACTTCGCTAGTTACTCGCCTCCCTGCGAAAAGAAAAAAAAGTATCCACTTTTTCTTAAAATACACAACACGAAATATAGAATTGCGTTTAAAATTTGTTTTTTATTTAGTAAATAAAAGTAAAAAAAAAATGATAAATTGTTTTGTTTATTGCAAAACGACAGATTACAAGTCAGCCGATTTTTAAAAAAGCGTATACATGTTAAAAGAAAAGTTGTTTTGTAAATAGTGACACAAAAACATGTTTTAAAAGAAAACATGTTAATATTTATTTGTTTTATTTATGAACTCTCTGCCTTAAAATAAATATTAACATGTTATAAAAGATCTATTTACAAGTGTTTTGTAAATAGAGACCACGTGTATTGCGAGGTCAACCGGTGATTCTAAAATATGTCCCGCGTCTTGTGTTAATGATCTGGGGTCCCTATTCTTCTCTTGATCCAAAAACTGCTACTTGACAAAAACCTCTATTAGCAATAACTTGTATTTTATTTGAAATTGGACTAGTGTTTTCCCTTATGTGTAGTCTACATAACTAACACTGCTGATTAGCAATAACCTCTATTGATAATAATTTTTTCATTTTATTTGCATTGGGACTGATGTATTTATTCATGTGTAGTCTAAATAATCAACAGCGGTGCTTAGTAATAACCTATATTAACAATAATGTGTGCATTTTATCTGTATTGGGACTGATGTATTTATTCATGTGTAGTCTAAATAATCAACACCGGTGCTTAGTAATAACCTCTATTAACAATAATGTGTGCATTTTATCTGTATTGGGACTGATGTATTTATTCATGTGTAGTCTAAATAATTAACAGCGGTGCTTAGTAATAACCTCTATTAACAATAATGTGTGTATTTTATCTGTATTGGGACTGATGTATTTATTCATGTGTAGTCTAAATAATCAACAGCGGTGCTTAGTAATAACCTCTATTAACAATAATGTGTGCATTTTATCTGTATTGGGACTGATGTATTTATTCATGTGTAGTCTAAATAATCAACAGCGGTGCTTAGTAATAACCTCTATTAGCAATAACTTGTGTATTTTATCTGATCTAGGATTAGTGTCTTCCCTTATGCCTACATAGCCAAAACTGGTGCTTAGTAATAATTTGTGCATTAGGACTGTAATCTGTATTAGGACTGATTTATTTAATTACGTCCACGTTTGCATCTTATTTATGGTTTTTATAGTTTGTGTAAACAAGCTAAATGTTATGTCTTTGTTTACGATAGCCTTTTTTATCATCTATACCATACTTTACCAGCGCATGCATACTTTCCACATGTTTAGAGAGCTCATTTTAAATCTTCTCCCAACATGTGGGCAATTTTTATAAAATAAGAATATGAAATATTCATATTCTTCAGAATTGTATTATTAATAATTTTATTACGTCTGATATTGCAAGGTCTTTTAATGGCAAATTTGGTCACTGACTTCCGCATTCTCTTATAAGGAGTTACCATCCAAATTCTCTAGTTCAACGAACTACCATTTCTAGCAGGGAGGCTAGCCGGTCTAGGAAAGACACTATTAGAGTAAAAAGTCTTCTGGCATCTGGAGACCTCTACAATGAAGGGGTGGGATTTTGCTGATTGTCGGGTCCGTCGTGGGTATTTACAATGAGGGGGCACATGTGCAGCAAGTTCGTTGTAGCATATTACATTAAACTACTTGTAAAACAAGAATAGCGATGCAACATTGTGGTGATGGGACAGGGGCTGGAGCTTGGTAGACAGTGTGGCTAGTGGTTCTTGCTTAATAGGAGACTGATATCATGAACGCTGACTTTTTTGTTGTTTTATGATTCAACATTTTTTAGATGAGGAATTTGTATTATTTGAATTATTCGAACTATTGCTCTCATCTTGGATGTTATTTTTACAACGTTTCGGCCGATATAACCTCCGACCTTCTTCAGGTGTATCTTGTCAAACTCTATATTTAATTATAAAATGATAAATATATGATTTTAAGCTACTATTAAAACTAAAATTTATAGATCATAATAACGAATTTAAGTAAAAATGGCATGAGTCGAGGAAAAGGAAAAAATGGCACAAGTGAAAAATATAGATGAAAATCTCACAATGACTTTTTCAAAATCTTGAAAACAATATATAAAGGAAAACATTAAGAAGTTTGTCAAATTAAAAAGAAAATGATATCCACATTTAAAAGTAAATGAGGACTCTCGTGGGTGGGTTGGGGTCTCTCCTAAAAAAATGAGATTCTACTTCTTAGGTGATTACGTGTGAACAACCTTAAAAACATGGAAGAATACCCAATTATTTTAGAAGTTAGAATCGGAGATCAGTTTCACATATAAATCAAACATAAAATGATCGCTCATTTCAATGCCAGCTTCTAACAAATAGCGTTTTAAAGGCATACAACTAGATTTTAATTTTTGGATAAGGGCGATAAATATTGTGTTTGGGGGGAGGGGGTAAAAAAAATCTCTTAAGCACTAACCAGATCCGGGTAGCAACAGCCCTACCCCCCACCCTAAAAAGGCAATGACTCTTCATTAACCCTAACCCTAAGTCCGGTTGGTAACAGATCCCCCCACACGCACATACACACTTAAAAAAAGAATAAAAACATTGTTACATCTATGATTTAACAAAACAACCAAAAAGAAACTTTAATGTTTTTTGGTTCAATATTGGGTCGAGTGGGGTGTATCCCCTATTTGCTTGAAAACAACAGAGTAAATACTTAAATACTTAAAAGTATTATTTTTAAATATGGGTGTCCGCTTAGCCCTTATTTACAACTATAGGGTAGGGAACCTAGCCTACCCACCCCCACTCCCAAAAATACCTTAGAAAAATAGATTTTATTTTCAGACAGAAATTACTATCGTAATCCATATATGGCATGTAACCATTCCCTTCGAACTAGCACTAACCACGGTGACGTCATCAGAAAAAGAAGACTCGATAAAATGGCCTTCTCTTTACGAATTCCACCGTTCGAGCATTGTGTTTTATCTTTAGAAAACAGCGTATTTCTAGAGAGAATGATGTGCAAACACCTTTCTTTTATGGACACTTTAACCACTTTATCCAGAATTTCGACTGCAATATAAAACTAACAATTGGTAGCTAAGGATATGGTTAGGGTTAAGGATATAAGACTCAAGTTTTTTGTGGCATGATGTTTATTAAAGCTGTGTGTGCTTTCCAGAGAGCTCAGTGCGATTTATTAATGTTACAGGGACTGAGCAGCATACTTTGGCACACAGCTGCAACGGCACTTGAGCAATGGTAGCTCATTTTATTCTTTAAGTTCAACGATGGTACACGGCTTTGCTGAGTAGACTTTGTCTTTGAGAACACCCCACACGAAAAGTTTGTGAGGGGGAGTCAACGCCCTCGGCTTTCTAGAACCACTTTAAAATCGTAATATTTTTTGCTCATTTGTTAATCGTGTGGCCATAATGTATATCTGAAATAGAAATAGGAAATGAAATAAATTTATATCAAAATGTATATCTGTGTGGCTATATATATATTACACCTTCTTAGTAATCCACTCATAACCCCTTAGGCTGCTATTATATATAAAAAAAACAAAAAAAAAAACAAAAAAAAAAAAAAACACCTCCCCACCAACTGAAAATTTTGTCAACACAACTATCATCTTATACCTTTTATTAATTATTATTATTTTTATCTCTATTAGTAGTAGCTTTTTTGTTTGTAGTATTATTTGTAGTAGTACTGTAAGCGGTAGTATTGGTTGGTATTATTATTGTTGTTATTATTATTATTATTATTATCATTATTATTATTATTATTATTATTATTATCATACCCACAACGATTAACACTAATGGTCATCTTCTGTATTTTTCTTTACTCTTAAATACCCCCCTTTTATGCTTATCCATTCTTTGATTAATATTTCTATATTTCTTAGATTATTTTTTAGATTATATATTTTTTAGATTATCATTATCAATTATTTATTACTACTATTATTAATATCTTAAACTTAACTATTTGTCATTGAATCATTTTCTTCATTCTTTTCATTTTTTCACTTTTTTTCACTTTTTTTCACTTTTTCATTTTTTCATTTTTTCATTTTTTCATTTCTGTACTTTTTATCAAGATAATTATTGTTATCAGTGGTGACACCATGTCCGACGTTACTATCATAGTTATTGTTATTTGCAGCAATGAAATTAACAGTAGCACTATTATTAATAATATTGCCATGTTTTACCGTTACCTTACTTTTGCCTCCACTGCCATTTTTATTATCTTTATTATCATTATTATTATTATTATTATTATTGTTGTTATTGCCACCATTATGACTACTTCTATAATTTTTCACTATCATCATTACTATTGTTAAGATTACTGGGATTACCACTCTGATTACTGTTGTCCGTTAAACCACTATTTTTATATGATCAGCATTATTGCAACCATTAACCCATACCATAATATCGGCAAACATTATCTTATCATTATCTAATATTATTATGATAATCACTACCCCCTAGGATTCCTAATATTCCTTAATTATTCTATTTCTTTCCTAAACTATTATTTTTATTATTATTATCATTACCATTATTATTATCATTATTATTATTATTATTATTATTATTATTATTATTATTATTATTATTATTAATAATTAATAACGCCAGCATTTTCCAGTTATTCTTTTAGTTATATATTTTTAATATTTTTTAATATTTTTTAGTATTTTTTAGTATTTTTTAGTATTTTTATTATACTTCATTTATTATTATTTTCATTATTTCACCTCAATTATTAGGAGTATCTATTATTATTATTATTATTATTATTATTATTATTATTATTATTACTACTACTACTGTTATTGCCACCATTATGACTACTTCTATAATTTTTCACTATCATCACTACTATTGTTAAGATTTCTGGGATTACCACTCTGATTACTGTTGTCTGTTAAACCACTATTTTTATATGATCAGCATTATTGCAACCATTAACCCATATCATAATATCGGCAAACATTATCTTATCATTATCATTATTTAATATTATTATGATAATCACTACCCCCTAGGATTCCTAATATTCCTTAATTATTCTATTTCTTTCCTAAACTATTATTTTTATAAACTCTAAAATATTATTGACCACTATTATTATTTTTATTATTATTATTATTACCATTATTATTATTATTATTATTATTATTATTATTATTATTATTATTATTATTATTATTATTACTATTATTACTATTATTATTAATAATTAATAACGCCAGCATTTTCCAGTCATTCTTTTAGTTATATTTTTTAATATTTTTAATATTTTTTGGTATTTTTTAGTATTTTTATTATACTTCATTTATTATTATTTTCATTATTTCACTTCAATTATTAATGGTATCTACTATTATTATTATTATTATTATTATTATTATTATTATTATTATTATTATTATTACTACTACTACTACTACTATTCCTGTTACATTTAACGAATATACTTATTTATTCAAATTAACTCCAGACAAATTATAAAGACAATATAAAGACCCGGAACCGCGACACATTTTATCACCGCCCTAACCAATATAACAATCAGCCCAATTTGCACGCACGCATACTACAGTTCACTTGGAAAAAGACATTTATAAACTCGACGGTTTTTTGACACCTAATTCGTGCATGTCTACTACCCCCCTCCTTCCCTGCCGACCTAAATCAACAGACGCCCTCTCTCTCTCTCCTTCTTCTTCTTCTTTTTCTTTTTTCCTCTATGTGTCTCTCCCCTCATCATTATTTGTTCCTCTTTCCACCATATATTCTTATTTTTTTTATTTATTTATTTATTTATTTATTTATTTGCCCTGTCTGTTTCAGATTCTAGACCTTAGATTTTTAGATTTTTTAATTTTTAATTTTTAATTTTTAATTTTTAATTTTTAATTTTAATTTTAATTTTTTAACGGCTTTAATTTTTGAAATGTTAAATTTCTTTCCTTCTTCTTCTCTGTCTCTACCCCTCCACTTCATTCTCTCCAAATATGATCTGAGGTTAAGATCGGATTCTAACTCTGCCTGATGAGATCTCAGTTTATAGTAACTGTTGATCGATAACATCGACATGCCAGTGTCGCAGATTTTGTACATGTCTGTGTAAATAAAACTATCATATATATATATATATATATATATAAAAAGGCTGAGGGCAATGCAAAGTCCCGGGTAGGATGTAAGCTGGATGGAACAAAAATAACAAGCCACGCGTACGTGGTCCCCCTTTGTATGTGGCGAGTGTAAAATGCAATAAATTTGGGCAATTTGGGGCATTTTTTACCCCCCTTTGACCTCCTGGGAGCGCGAACCAGAATTTTTCTGAGGTCAAGGATGCTCATTTTATATTCAGGACAATTGCCTCTACATTTTGGCCAAGTTTCAGAAAAATTGAATGGATGGATCAAACGTTATGGAAGAAAAGAGTATTTTTTTGCAATTTTGGGGGCTTTTGGTCCCCTGGGAGCGCGAACCAGATTTTTTCCAAGGTCAGCGATACTTATTTTCTATTAGGAACAATTGCCTTCACATTTTGGCCAAGTTTCAGAGAAATTGAATGAATGGATGAAAAGTTATGGGGCAAAAAATGTAATTTTTTGCCATTTCGGGGCCTTTTGACACCCTGGGGGGGGGGGGGGGTTACTAACCAATTTTTTTTTTCAAAAATCGAAGAATGTCATTTTCTAACCTGATCAAAGTTACAACTTCATGCAAAATTTCAGAGAAATTCAATGGATGGTTGCGGAAAAAATCCGAACGGACGGAAATGCCTCAAAACATAGGTCCCACGATTTTATAAATCGGGAGACCAATAAACACCAAAGGAAAATTCCTTCCGTGCACGGAAGGAGTTTTCCGGGTGGGGAAAGGCACTAGAGGATAAGGGTTAAAGAGATCCTTAGTACGACGATGATCGCCACCACAAAAGTATTGGAAACAATGGGTGGAATAGGCAGAAGATTTCTAAAAAAAATATATTATCCAAGAGGATGGTTCGATAAGTATTTGTTTACATTAGGCTTGTAGACGACCATGCTGTAGTCAGTCACTCTTATGTCACACTGCCTCTTCTCAAACACTGTTTTGTCACACAACGTTTCCACAAACACTGTTTTGTCACACTGCATTTCCTCAAACACTGTTTTGTCACACTGCGTTTCCTCAAACACTGTTTTGTCACACTGCGTTTCCTCAAACACTGTTTTGTCACACTGCGTTTCCTCAAACACTGCTTTGTCACACTGCGTTTCCTCAAACACTGCTTTGTCACACTGCGTTTCCTCAAACACTGCTTTGTCACACTGCGTTTCCTCAAACACTGCTTTGTCACACTGCGTTTCCTCAAACACTGCTTTGTCACACTGCGTTTCCTCAAACACTGCTTTGTCAGACTGCCATTTCTCAAACACTGTTTTGTCACACTGCCATTTCTCAAACACTGTTTTGTCACACTGCCTCTTCTCAAACACTGTTTTGTCAGACTGCCTCTTCTCAAACACTGTTTTGTCAGACTGCCTCTTCTCAAACACTGTTTTGTCACACTGCCTCTTCTCAAACACTGTTTTGTCACACTGCCTCTTCTCAAACACTGTTTTGTCACACTGCCTCTTCTCAAACACTGTTTTGTCACACTGCCTCTTCTCAAACACTGTTTTGTCACACTGCCTCTTCTCAAACACTGTTTTGTCACACTGCCTCTTCTCAAACACTGTTTTGTCAGACTGCCTCTTCTCAAACACTGTTTTATCACACTGCCTCTTCTCAAACACTGTTTTGTCACACTGCCTCTTCTCAAACACTGTTTTGTCACACTGCCTCTTCTCAAACACTGTTTTGTCACACTGCCTCTTAAAACCTGTTTTGTCACACTGCCTCTTAAAACCTGTTTTGTCACACTGCCTCTTCTCAAACACTGTTTTGTCACACTGCCTCTTCTCAAACACTGTTTTGTCACACTGCCTCTTCTCAAACACTGTTTTGTCACACTGCCTCTTCTCAAACACTGTTTTGTCACACTGCCTCTTCTAAAACACTGTTTTGTCACACTGCCTCTTCTCAAACACTGTTTTGTCACACTGCCTCTTCTAAAACACTGTTTTGTCACACTGCCTCTTCTCAAACACTGTTTTGTCACACTGCGTTTCCTCAAACACTGTTTTGTCACACTGCGTTTCCTCAAACACTGTTTTGTCACACTGCGTTTCCTCAAACACTATTTTGTCACACTGCGTTTCCTCAAACACTGTTTTGTCACACTGCGTTTCCTCAAAATCTGCTTTGTCACACTGCGTTTCCTCAAACATTGTTTTGTCACACTGCCTCTTCTAAAACACTGTTTTGTCACACTGCCTCTTCTCAAACACTGTTTTGTCACACTGCCTCTTCTCAAACACTGTTTTGTCACACTGCCTCTTCTCAAACACTGTTTTGTCACACTGCCTCTTCTCAAACACTGTTTTGTCACACCGCGTTTCCTCAAACACTGTTTTGTCACACCGCGTTTCCTGAAACACTGTTTTGTCACACAGCGTTTCCTCAAACACTGTTTTGTCACACCGCGTTTCCTCAAACACTGTTTTGTCACACCGCATTTCCTCAAACACTGTTTTGTCACACCGCGTTTCCTCAAACACTGTTCTGTCACACTGGATTTTCTCAAACACTGTTTTGTCACACTGCTTTTTCTCAAACATTCTTTTGTAATACTGCCTCTTCTCAAACACTGTTTTGTCACACTGCCTCTTCTCAAACACTATTTTGTCACACTGCCTCTTCTCAAACACTGTTTTGTCACACTGCCTCTTCTAAAACACTGTTTTGTCACACTGCCTCTTCTCAAACACTGTTTTGTCACACTGCGTTTCCTCAAACACTGTTTTGTCACACCGCGTTTCCTCAAACACTGTTTTGTCACACCGCGTTTCCTCAAACACTGTTCTGTCACACTGCATTTTCTCAAACACTGTTTTGTCACACTGCCTTTTCTCAAACACTCTTTTGTAATACTGCCTCTTCTCAAACACTGTTTTGTCACACTGCCGCTTCTCAAACACTGTTTTGTCACACTGCCTTTTCTCAAACACTGTTTTGTCACACTGCCTCTTCTCAAACACTGTTTTGTCACACTGCCTCTTCTAAAACACTGTTTTGTCACACTGCCTCTTCTCAAACACTGTTTTGTCACACTGCGTTTCCTCAAACACTGTTTTGTCACACTGCCTCTTCTCAAACACTGTTTTGTCACACTGCCTCTTCTAAAACACTGTTTTGTCACACTGCCTCTTCTCAAACACTGTTTTGTCACACTGCGTTTCCTCAAACACTGTTTTGTCACACCGCGTTTCCTCAAACACTGTTTTGTCACACCGCGTTTCCTCAAACACTGTTTTGTCACACCGCGTTTCCTCAAACACTATTTTGTCACACTGCGTTTCCTCAAACACTGTTTTGTCACACCGCATTTCCTCAAATACTGTTTTGTCACACCGCGTTTCCTCAAATACTGTTTTGTCACACTGCGTTTCCTCAAACACTGTTTTGTCACACTGCGTTTCCTCAAACACTGTTTTGTCACACTGCGTTTCCTCAAACACTGCTTTGTCACACTGCGTTTCCTCAAACATTGTTTTGTCACACTGCCTCTTCTAAAACAGTTTTGTCACACTGCCTCTTCTCAAACACTGTTTTGTCACACTGCCTCTTCTCAAACACTGTTTTGTCACACCGCGTTTCCTCAAACACTGTTTTGTCACACTGCGTTTCCTCTAACACTGTTTTGTCACACCGCGTTTCCTCAAACACTGTTTTGTCACACCGCGTTTCCTAAAACACTGTTTTGTCACACTGCTTTTTCTCAAACACTGTTTTGTCACACTGCCTTTTCTCAAACTCTCTTTTGTAATACTGCCTCTTCTCAAACACTGTTTTGTCACACTGCCTCTTCTCAAACACTATTTTGTCACACTGCCTCTTCTCAAACACTGTTTTGTCACACTGCCTCTTCTCAAACACTGTTTTGTCACACTGCCTCTTCTAAAACACTGTTTTGTCACACTGCCTCTTCTAAAACACTGTTTTGTCACACTGCCTCTTCTCAAACACTGTTTTGTCACACTGCCTCTTCTCAAACACTGTTTTGTCACACTGCCTCTTCTCAAACACTGTTTTGTCACACTGCCTCTTCTCAAACACTGTTTTGTCACACTGCCTCTTCTCAAACACTGTTTTGTCACACTGCCTCTTCTCAAGCACTGTTTTGTCACACTGCCTCTTCTCAAACACTGTTTTGTCACACTGCCTCTTCTCAAGCACTCTTTTGTCACACTGCCTTTTCTCAAGCACTCTTTTGTCACACTGCCTTTTCTCAAGCACTCTTTTGTCACACTGCCTTTTCTCAAGCACTCATTTGTCACACTGCCTTTTCTCAAGCACTCATTTGTCACACTGCCTTTTACTCAAGCACTCTTTTGTCACACTGCTTTTTCTCAAGCACTCTTTTGTCACACTGCCTTTTCTCAAGCACTCTTTTGTCACACTGCCTTTTCTCAAGCACTCTTTTGTCACACTGCCTTTTCTCAAGCACTCTTTTGTCACACTGCCTTTTCTCAAGCACTCTTTTGTCACACTGCCTTTTCTCAAGCACTCCTTTGTCACACTCCCTTTTCTCAAGCACTCCTTTGTCACATAGCCTTTTCTCAAGCACTCCTTTGTCACACTGCCTTTTCTCAAGCACTCCTTTGTCACACTGCCTTTTCTCAAGCACTCCTTTGTCACACTGCCTTTTCTCAAACACTCTTTTCTCACACTGCATTTTCTCACACTGCATTTTCTCACACTGCATTTTCTCACACTGCATTTTCTCAAACACTCTTTTCTCACACTGCATTTTCTAAAACGCTCTTTTCCCACACCGCATTTTCTCACACCGCATTTTCTCACACCGCATTTTTCTCACACCGCATTTTCTCACACTGCATTTTCTCACACCGCATTCTTCAAACTCTTGTTTCTCACTCGCCGACATACCTTGACTATGCCGTTTGCCACATCAACACTCCGTAGCCAAGCCATAAAACCACTATATCCGACATTAATATATCACATATCATATAAAATCGCCTGTTTTTCATTCTTCTTCACAGGTGGGTTTATAGTCATGATTCAAAACTCTTTATTAAATTCGGGGAGGGGGGGGGGTAGATTGCTCTTGTTCGGTCAGCCTTATGCATCCATATACACTTTTTGTGGCTAATATAAATTCTGTCAATGCAATATAAAATAGGACAGTGTGAGGTTGAAAAAGATTCTCTTGGCATAATATCAAAAAAGATGGTGAGAGTTTGTTGGTTGTTAGTTTGATTAGCTTCAGAGGAGAAATTTTGTTATACATCGTCTCTGGCGACATTTGTGTTCTTTCTGATCAAGTTGTCATGAACTGCCTTTTCTCACACCTGCAGATGTATCTTCTTTATTGATCTTCTGTCTTACTCTGCAAATCGGCACTATGTAACCGAGCCATAAAACTAGCTAACATATCCAACATTAATATATTATGTATTATATAAAATCGCCTGTTTTTTTTTTCTTGTTCTTCGCAGGCGAGGTTATAGCCATGATTCGGGACTGTAATGATGGCAAATTCTCATTTACCAAGGACAACTACCCCTACATCAAAATGAAGCATGTCAATGGGCTTTCCAATGTATCCGTGTGTACCTACACGCAGGGTCGGGTGACCTGTGTCTCCCTCTGTAATACAGATATGTGTAACGGACCGTCCACTGCGATATGGTTGCATAGCTCAACGCACTGGATATTCTTGTTTCTTTGGTGTCTTATCAGCTTGTCGCTTCGAGTCTAAGCGACATTTACAACGTTGCACGATTTTCTAGATTTGACTGTTGGAATGTGGAACTTTGAACAGCATGAAAATATATTAAAACAAAAACGAATTGCGTATGCTCTCCGGAGAGCTTCGCCACATGATTGAGAACAGAATTTTCGCCCAAAGTGTGGTTGTTCCATTGTGTCAACACGTGTGAAGTAGCAGGTTATACTGAAGTAAAACCGAATTGTTCGAAAACCGAATCATATTTTCCCATTAAAATCAAAGTAAAAAAGATTAATTCATTCCAAAGCACTAGGGGAATATTTTTTTTAATTAAAAAAAAAAAATAGTTCCTCAGCAAAAAAAGACCCAGATTGATTTAAAACACCAAAAAAATTTTAATTCAAAAACCCATAAGCGGCAACTCTGCACAGAACTGTTAACGTTTCATCAGTCGGTATGCTTCGGTTGCCGTCAGCGTGGTTCGGGAATCCAAATTTTGTTAGAAAACCGAAGCATTACTGGCTTGAATTTTTTGTCTGAAATCCGAACTGTTCCAGTTCCAAGACGTTCATGAACTGACGTTTGACCCTATTTGCTAAAGGCAATCTTCAGGGCTGTATTTATTTTTTAAAAGAGGTTTGTTTAGCTGTCTTCAAACATACAGTGCCTGATATTTCTAAATTTTCACCCATCTGGTTCTGGCCAGGCTCAACGTTGCTTAACTTTGGTGATCTAACGAGAATCTGTGTGTCAACGTGATTATCAAAGCTTTTATTTTTCACGAAATATAAATGAAAGATTCACATATAACCCATAAGAATACACACACACACACACACACACACACACACACACACACACACACACACACACACACAAATAAAAAGCTATAAACGTGTTCCCAACTTGGGGCCATATGTATCATAATAAAAATTCATATTCTTTATATGTTTCTATTCAACCTGTACATTTATCGATAAAAATTCTATTTCAATTTTAATTTCTAACCACCAATTGTCATGGCTGATAGAACCTTTCCAGAGAATCCAATGTTTAAACTCCTTAGCTTGAGATTTTTAGGCAAAATGAAATGGAATAAGTACGTAAATGTTGCGGGGCTACTGCAAAGAAAGTAGGCTCCCTCTACCGGACTAGAAAACATCTTACACCTTCTATTATCCTATATATCTACAAAGCGACCATTCGCACGTGCATGGAGTACTGTTGCCACATCTGGGCTGGTGCACCAACCACTAGCTTCTCCCTCTTGGACAGGATGCAGAAAAAGAATTTCTAACCTAATAGGTCCTGCGCTGTCTGCCAAGCTCTAGCCCCTGTCGCATCACCTCAGTTAAATCTCTCTCTATGCTTGTTTTACAAGTCTATTCACAGAATGTGCTCCAATGAACTTACTACCCTTGCATCCCTGATCCACCCGACTGTAGAGGTCACTAGATGCCGGAAGATTTTTTACTCTGATAGTTTCTTTGCTCAGAGCACATACCTTTGGAATTCTTTCCCTGCTCACTTTTTCTCCGACAGTATAACATGCAAAAATAAAATGTAAACAAATAACAATCCAGGTTGGTCTACTATAAATCTGGCTCCTACCACAGTAGTCCCTCGTACTTCAATGCTACGATGCCATGATTAGGATGAATAAAATAGCATGGCTGACCGATAGGCCGACCAATGTATTTTATGTGGATATTATTTCGAACTTAAGCATCAAACATTGATACATTGCATAGGACATGTTCTTGATATGATAAAGCAAATCTATTAACAGGTTATACTTAAGGCATCTTCTGGTTATACTGAAGGACTCTCGTGGTTATACTGAGGTACTTGCTAAAGGCATCTCCTGGTTATACTGAGGTACTTGCTAAAGGCATCTTCTGGTTATACATCAGTATACTTGCTAAGAGTGTCTTCTAGTTATACTGAAAGTACTTGCTAGAGGACATCTTCTAGTTATACTGAAGTAGTTGCTAAAGGCATTTTTGGGTAATATAGAGGTACTTACTAAGGGCATCTTCTAATTATACTGAGGTACTTGGTACAGGCATCTTCTGTCTATGCAGAGGTACCTACTAAAGACATCTTCTGGTAATACAGAGGTACTTGTTGAGAGCATTTTCTAATTGTACAGAAATACTTGCTAACGGAATCTTCTAGTAATACTAATCGACTTGTTAATGGCATCTTCTGGTACTACTGAGGTACTTTCTTAGGGCATCTTCTGGTAATACTGAGATTACTTGTGATGGTCATGTTCTGGTAATACTGAGTTACCTGCTAAGGTCATGTTCTGGTAATACTGAGGTACTTGCTAAGGCATCGGATTCTTATACTTGCTAAGGGACGTCTTCTGGTTATACTGAAGTACAAAGAGCACCTTCTAGTTATGCTTAGGTACTTGCTTAGAGCATCTTCTGGTTATACTAAGGTACTTGCTAGGGACATCTTCTGGTACTACTTGCTTAAATCAATATTTGGTTATTATGCTGAGGTACTTGCTAAGGGCACCTTCTGGTTATGCTGAGGGGCTTGCTAAGGGCATCAGATTCTTATACTGACGTACTACCTAAGGGCACGTTGTGGTTATACTGAGGTACTTTGTAAGGGCATATTCTGATTATACTGCAGT
>OY744544.1:72272222-72274722 GCA_963556195.1 Sepiola atlantica
AAAAGCCAAGGATGGGACCTTTTTTTTTTTTTTTTTTTAAATTTTAAATTTTATTAGCAGGGGAAGGGGGGGGAATAAGAAGAGAGAGGATTTAAAAAAAAAAAAAAAAAAAAAAAAAAAAAGGTAAGTAAGTTGTGGGTGGGAGTGTGAGGAGGTGGGAGTGTGAGGATGTAAGAATCAGAGGATGAAGGGAGATGACAACTCGAATCTGTTATTCAAGGCAGGGCGAAGTTTAGAGATGAGGATAGCTTCCGAAATTCGAAGCTGGCCTATATTGCGGACAGAGTTGAGGATGCGGACACTAATGGAGCGATGTGTGTTGCCACATGAAATTAAGTGTTTATGGAAGGAGGAAATGTGGGTGTTTAGATGTTCTTTAATACGTTGGTGTAGAGGCCTAACGGTACTACCGATGTAGAATTTTTGGCACTTAGAGCATTGCAGGTTGTATACTGTATATGTGCGGAGGCAGAGGCCAGAGTTGGGGATGGGGCAACTAGCTAGAGAGCAGGGGTCTGGGGTGTAGTGGCTTTTTTTGGATAAATGTTGTCGGAGAGAGGTGCCTGTGTGAGAAAGTTGTATGTTAAGGTTCTCACTACGTATGGCATTGCGGATAGCAGAAGTGATACGGTCGCTAAAGAAGGGGAGTTTAAGGAAGCATGTGTTGGTGAGAGTGTGGTGTCTACGTCTTCTGGTGTTGTTAAGGCTAGATATGGTAGTTAGCGGGAAGCCGTTGGTCAATAGAGTTTGGTGGAAGGCTTCGGTGTGTGTTGTTTTATCGGAAGAAGAAGAGCATTTGTCTTGTATGCGGGTGATTTCGGTTTGTGCGTAACTAATTTTGGATTTGAGGGGTAGTGCGGATTTGTAGTGGACAAAGAGATTCCTGCAGGCGGGTTTTCTATAGAAAGTGGTGTGGAGAGATCCGTCGTCATTAATGCCGAGTTTGAAGTCTAGAAGTGAGAGGGAGCCTGAGGTGTTGGGATGTTCGATGGTGAATTTAATGTGGGGGTCAGAATTATTAAATGTATTAAAGATAGAGATAGCTTCCTCTCGGGATGAAGTGAGGATCAAAATGTCGTCGACGTATCTCGAGAAGAAAATATGGGAATGGCAGGTGCTAAGTGCTTGCTGCTCCAGTCTGTTCATGTAAGAAATGGCGAGGAGGCCGGAGAGACTGGAACCCATGGGTAGGCCAGAGACTTGTTTGTATGTGTCTTGTTGGAACTTAAAGTAGGTGTTATCCACAATGATACGTAGGAGCTGATGAATGTCTGTAGGGGTCAAGGCTGATTTTCAGCCTTGACGTAGTCTCCCTTTATACTTCCATTCCCGCACACCCCCGCCATTGACCTCATAACTGACCACATCTCCTCTAACAATCTTGACTGTTTTGGGCTTACCCCTACAGACATTCATCAGCTCCTACGTATCATTGTGGATAACACCTACTTTAAGTTCCAACAAGACACATACAAACAAGTCTCTGGCCTACCCATGGGTTCCAGTCTCTCCGGCCTCCTCGCCATTTCTTACATGAACAGACTGGAGCAGCAAGCACTTAGCACCTGCCATTCCCATATTTTCTTCTCGAGATACGTCGACGACATTTTGATCCTCACTTCATCCCGAGAGGAAGCTATCTCTATCTTTAATACATTTAATAATTCTGACCCCCCCATTAAATTCACCATCGAACATCCCAACACCTCAGGCTCCCTCTCACTTCTAGACTTCAAACTCAGCATTAATGACGACGGATCTCTCCACACCACTTTCTATAGAAAACCCGCCTGCAGGAATCTCTTTGTCCACTACAAATCCGCACTACCCCTCAAATCCAAAATTAGTTACGCACAAACCGAAATCACCCGCATACAAGACAAATGCTCTTCTTCTTCCGATAAAACAACACACACCGAAGCCTTCCACCAAACTCTATTGACCAACGGCTTCCCGCTAACTACCATATCTAGCCTTAACAACACCAGAAGACGTAGACACCACACTCTCACCAACACTTGCTTCCTTAAACTCCCCTTCTTTAGCGACCGTATCACTTCTGCTATCCGCAATGCCATACGTAGTGAGAACCTTAACATACAACTTTCTCACACAGGCACCTCTCTCCGACAACATTTATCCAAAAAAAGCCACTACACCCCAGACCCCTGCTCTCTAGCTAGTTGCCCCATCCCCAACTCTGGCCTCTGCCTCCGCACATATACAGTATACAACCTGCAATGCTCTAAGTGCCAAAAATTCTACATCGGTAGTACCGTTAGGCCTCTACACCAACGTATTAAAGAACATCTAAACACCCACATTTCCTCCTTCCATAAACACTTAATTTCATGTGGCAACACACATCGCTCCATTAGTGTCCGCATCCTCAACTCTGTCCGCAATATAGGCCAGCTTCGAATTTCGGAAGCTATCCTCATCTCTAAACTTCGCCCTGCCTTGAATAACAGATTCGAGTTGTCATCTCCCTTCATCCTCT
>OY744544.1:72281668-72331668 GCA_963556195.1 Sepiola atlantica
ATATATATATATACATATATATATATATATACATATATATATATATATACATATATATATATATATACATATATATATATATATACATATATATATATATATACATATATATATATATATACATATATATATATATATACATATATATATATATATGCATATATACATATACATATATGCATATATATATATATATGCATATATATATGCATATATATATATATATGCATATATATATGCATATATATATATGCATATATATATGCATATATATATATATATGCATATATATATGCATATATATATGCATATATATATGCATATATATATATATATGCATATATATATGCATATATATATGCATATATATGCATATATATATGCATATATATATGCATATATATATGCATATATATATGCATATATATATATATATGCATATATATATATATACATATATTTACATATATATACATATATATATATATACATATATTTACATATATATACATATATATACATATACATATATATACATATATTTACATATATATACATATATATACATATACATATATATACATATATATATAGGTACACGATACTTCATGAAAATGAAGTGTCGTGATGGACAAAATGGTTGAAAAGATGACAGACGGAAAACAAGTCAAATTGCAGGAGAAAAACAAAACAAGAGATTTTTTGACTGGTTTCGTTCGTGCGGAACCTCTTTGAAAATAGATATATATATATATATATAGATAGATAGATAGATCTATAGATTGATATATCTAGATATCGATGGATAGATATAGATATATACGTATATATGTATGTATAATTGAAAATGATGAATGGGATGTTAACAAACATCTTGGTGCCAAACTCAGTACTACATTCTTTTTTCGTTTTTTCTTAACAGGAAATGCCAGTGTGATATTGAGGGAATGTAATGACAAGACCTTCTCGTTCTCTCATTTCCAGCCGCCGTACCGCAAGTTCAAGTATCTCAACCCTGATAATAACACGACCATGTGCACCGTGGTCGGATCAATGGCTGTCTGTGTCACACTTTGTTCAACGGACATGTGCAATGGACCATCAAATGCTTCGTCATGTTTCACGCTCAGCTTTTCATTTTTCGTCCTGTTGCTCATGACATATTTTGCTTTCCACTGAACCGACTGGTTCACTCGACAATTTGTCCACATCTTAACACCTCCCCCACTCCATACAAAGTAATGATCGTTTTCAGGATTTTTTTATGAACTGTTTTTTTGTTAGTTTTTGTAAAAAACAAAGAAATTATATAATCCCTTTCTCAATTTTTCCTGGTGTGGCTCACATAATAAATAGACTTCTTTAATAAGAAAAAGTAATGTTTATATACTAATGACACCTCCTACTATGCAAATTGACTGCCAGAGCCATCTAGCTTTAGAAACTCTAAACAGCCAATCTGCAAAGGGGAGATTACTCAATCAACAGGATGGATTATCAGTTTAATGATAAAAAAATATTAGAAGATTTAAAATTATTAATAGAATGAACAAATTTTGATTAATTATAGGAACGGTTTATGACAAATATTTGTTGACAGCGATTTGAAGATGAGCATGTTGTAGTCCGCAGAGAAGCAGTCCCATCATAAGAACTATTTTGATTTGTATATGCTAGCGAAAAAACTTATTGCAAGAGTTAGGAGGTGTTGATGGAGTAAGTTCAGGAAACTTCTGCCATTACTAACCAGCAGAGCGTTACTACTGTCAACCAACAGAAGAGTCTGTGATGCACGGGTGTGCTGTGTTATGATGTTTGGAAGTGAAACCTGACTAGTGAGGGTTGAGGATATCCGTTGAATGAAGAGAATGATATTAGAATATGATGGATGTTTAATGTGAGTCTTAGACATGCTTAGATCTTATGATCTCAGAGGAAGATTAAATCTGAACAATATAGGGAGATGTGTGCAGAACAGGAAGCTTCAATTGTATGGCCACGTTGAAAGAATGGATGAGTCTCTGGGTTAGTAGATATGGAACAGTTGAGGTAGCAGATTCAGTTCACAGAGGAAGGCCAAGGAAGTGATAAAATGGACCCGAGAGAAAGAGGGATATATAAAGACCTGGCCAGAGATAGGATAGTTTGGAAGTCAATTTCTAAAACTGTCCAACACATGCCAGCATGTAAAATGAATGTTAAACCGAATATGATGACATAACAGAAATTGTTTAATTTTTTAAATCTCTTATGGAAACTTCATGAGGATTTATTAAAATAAACACATAAAAGACAAAAATATAAACTTTTAAATACATTTAAACGTTGAATTTTTCAAGTTATTAAAAACAAAAACAAAAAACGATAAATATTTAAACCTTTGTATCTCCATGGAAACCAGGTTTTATTCGATACTTTTCATTTTAATATACAATTAAAAAGAAATTTAAAAAAAAAAGATTTTTAAATTAGGTTTTAGTCCACATACTTAGAAAATAACAGAGAAATAAATATTTTTTTTAAATTAAACTAAAATTTTTTAAATAAAAAAAATTAAAAAACAGTAAAATCATTTTAAAATAACTTCTCTGGCGTTTTCGAGAGAAAGGAATAGAAAGTGAAGAGATTTTTTTTTTTATTTAGAAAAAATATTTTTAATTAAAAACATTTTTAAAATGAAATTCACAACAAAAAAAATTCCCCCTACAAAACACAAAAAAAAAATTTTAACCAAAAAAAAAAATTTTTAAATTCATATTTGATTCCCGCTTAAATAAAAACATTTCTTTTTTAAATCAACCAAAATTTTTTTAAATAAACATACAACCTATAAACAACATAAACCCCATTTTTCTTTTATTTGGACTACAGTTCTCCCCTTGGATGTTATTCCTACAACGTTTCGGCCGATGTAACCTCTGATCTTCTTCAGATGCATCTTGTCAAACTCGAGAATCTTTCTGTTGAACTCGGGAATCTGTACGAAATATCAAACGGAACCTTTTATATAATCCACGGATGTAGGTTGCTCTCATTCAGTCAGCCATGACTGGGTAAAAGTCTTCAGTAATTCGTAAATTGTATTCTTGAAGGTTCAATCCTCAGTGCGAGCAATACTAAAAATACAATTACAAATTACTTAAAACTATTAACTGGTTATGGCTGACAAAACGAGAGCAAGCTACCCCCGTAGATTAAATAAAGGGTTCCGTTCGATATTCAATACATATTCCTAAGTTCGACAAGATGCACCCCAAGAAGCTCGGAGGTTAAATCAGCCGAAACGTCGTAAGAATAACATCCAAGATGAGAACAGGAGTCCGAATAATCCAAATTATCAATCCTTGTCTCAAAACTTCTGAAACATAAACTGTTTTACTTTTAAATAATTTTTTTATATTATTATATTATTTTATATTATTATATTTCTGAAAGCAATAAACATTTTTAGTAAATTTTCTTTTTTAAAATAAGTTTCTCAGAAATACTTTTTAAAGCAAAATTATTTATAAAATAGTCCCTGTGGCATCTTTCTCCCTAATACTTCTTAATTATGCATTATGGTCCTGTGCAGTTCCAGGAGATCCACCTTCCCAAGCTTTGCCTTCTCATCCTTTGAGAAGGTCTTAGTTTATTGCTAATCGCCTGAGGCGCCCCTACCGGAGAATGCCAACACGGCTGCGCAGGCAATTTTTGTTCGGCCAGAGTGCTCTTCCTCTAAGGCGTTGATTTCAAATCCTACTTTCCAACCGTGTGTCTAATCTTCCCGCTATTTCACAATTACAAATACAAAACGGGAATTCAAATATATAACAGTGAAAAAAAAACAGGAGACCTTAATTTGAAATTTTCCAGCTGTAAGTTGGCTTATGCGAGTACTAAGTCTGTGATATGTTGGATTTAGTTAGTATCTCTGGGAATTTAAACTGAATTTTATTTCTTTGTTTAAACTAATATATATATAAGTCAGGTCTATTTTATATTCCAATAACCATGTTTTTTTATTTTTTATTTTTTAAAATTTTTCACATTTCCAAAAAACAACATTTCTGTGAGATGTATTTTTTACGGTCCATTTCTTTTGCCGTGAGCCAAACAACATTTTTATGTCAATATTGTCTCTGCAACACTACAAAATCATCAGAAAAATCCACAAAGAATAAAAAGTTCTTGGATTGAAAAAAAAAACCCTACACTATAGAGTGGATCTTTGGCAAAAACAAATAAAATATATATATATATATACATACACACACACACACACATATAGGGTTCACCATAAGTAAATATATACTCATTCACCAAGTTTAACCTCTCCAGATTTTTTTCCTGTGGAGTGTACTCAAAGGTGAAGTGTACTCAGCAAAGCCTCATAGCATCATTGAACTTAAGGAACAAATCTGAGCTGACACTGCTCAAGTGCCATTGGAGCTATGCGCCAATGTATGCCGCTCAGTTCCTAAAAGATTAGCAACGTGCATTGAAGTCCATAGAGAGCGCACAGAGTTTCAATAAACATCGTTTTATTTTGCAAAAAGAACATAAGTTTTTATCCTTTGTTAGTTTTGATACTGCAGTTGCATATTTCTTTCAAGTTACATTTATTAGATTAAAATAAAATTATATAGTTACTTATGGCGGACCCTGTATACGAATTAATGTACAGCCTTAGCCCCCACCCCCCAAAAAAAACGGTATAGAGTGTGTTAAGTGGTAGTAGCTTATGAGACTCACCAGTTGTACCCTGAGAGTATTCAGGATAGTTGGTCATGTCTGGTCCTCACTCATACCCTCAGTTTTTCATATGTGTCTCCAAATGGCATACCCTGGTAAACTGTCTCAGATGGCGTGCTAAACCTCATAAAAGTACCTGCTTTTTGTCTGCAGAACGGCAACGGCGAGGCCCACTGCTTACAACTGTGGTTAGTGACAGGAAGGGCACCCAACCGTAAAAGCATGCTCCATATAAAAACGATAGACAGCAAGCAATCAACAAGTCGTAGGACCATTAACAAAAGCGTTGACGGTGTCGTGAACGACAGAATCAGAAATGGGCTGACCAGATCGTCATCCAATGAAATCCCACAGAATATGTTTAGACTTATGTCTGTAAATGTTTGTACAATAAGAGGAAGAGCTGACGGAGTAGTGGAGACCGTATCTCATAGAAAGATCGATCCTTGCTGCGTTCAGGAGAACAGAATAGAAAGTAAACAACCAGTCATCACAATGTTTTATGAAACCCGTTCTGATTTTTGTAAATTAGAGACGACATGGTTTACGGTAGCCAAATAAACTGGAAATGAATTTCATTTAAAATGGCCAGAGAATTGTAAAAAGCCGCAATTATTGAAGATAGTTGAACTAAAATGGCTCATTTTGCCGACAAAATTCTTACAAATAAACTGTAACATTCTATTTTTGACAAAATCTGCTTCTTTTTTTCTTATGCCCCCAGTTTTATCCTTTTTTACTTTACTTTACTCGCACAGGACTTAACGTCCACTTGCTATATTGGACACAAAATTCTGTCTCCGAACTGCATATTTCTCAGCTGTTTGAAGTGGAACACACAGTTGGGAACTAGACTGCCAAGAAACTTGAACCCTGCAACTTTTGGAATTAATTGATCCAAGCACTCATAAAATTAATTAAACTAATTCCCAGCACCACCTTACGAATGGAAGAATTTTATCAGGCCGGGGCAGAAGCAGAAATAAGCGTGTTCCTTTTTATTCAGAGCCAACGCGAGTTGGTGCAGCTCCATATTTTATTAAAGGTGCTTCTTTATTCTTTCCACTCTTTGCTGCGATGACAAATGGGGAAGAATTGCTTTTTTCTGAATCAGAATCTATCCATTTAACACTTATCGTCAGCTAGTTTTTGACCTTGAAGTGGTATTTTTTTTTTTTAAGCTCCTTACATCAAGTGGCTTCATGCCTTGGCTGGAACGATATCCATAAGAAAACAAAAATTAAATGAGAGAGCAATTAGGAAAGAAAAAATATGAGTGACTGGCCGACACGATTTCTCCCCATCATTTCAGGCATTTTTTTTGTTCAAATCTGTGTGTGGAAAATAGTTAGAAATTTGCTGAATTTTTTAAACCATGCAATTGAAAGTAGAAATGGAACAAGACAAAATATACGCCACCCCTCCCCCCCGTTTTTAAGAGGCAAAAGTGTAAACGTTACTATTGGCGACATAAATTATTTAAAAGGAACTACTGTTGGGAAATTAGTCAAAAAACATTTATTTAGGTTTACCTACTATTGTGTGACCTATTTGCTTAAAAAAAATTCAATATTTAATTAACAAAAATGTAAACAGGTAAATGTTACTATTGGCCACATAAAGCCTAAATAAACATAAACTCTACTTCTGGAAGAAATAACATGGCTGACATATCATTACTTACAACCAATATTGACGGTATTGTATTTTTATTAATTGTAAATTTTGGCAATCATTCAGTATAGTTAACACCGAGAAATAAAAAATAAAAAAAAATATATATTAATAAATAATAGAAAGTTAGATTCCAGTAAATTCAAAATAAAAGTAATTTCAAAACAAGAACATACGGTTCTATTTACTCACTGGACACCATATTTAATACTAACGCAGCTAGCTAGTTTTTTTTTTATTACATCCATTTGAACAAAATCTTATTTTGAAATAAAAAAAAAACTTTAAAATAGTTTCAGAACGTTAAAAGTATACAGGTCGGTAGAAAATTAAATTTTATTGCATTTGTTAAAAGTTATTTGGTATATACTTTTAGATTTTTTAGCTGTTAACTATACCGCAAGATTACCTAAAAAAAAATGCGTCACATGAGAAGGTAAACCAAAATAAATTGCTGTGGATTAATTTCTCAACTATATTTCCTTTAATATAATTTATGTCGCCAATCGTAATGTTTACCAGCCAAAGCTAAAGCGTCTCCTTTTTTTTACGAAAGGAGTGTAGAGGGGAGCTGGAAACAAAAGCAGCTCCCAAATTAAAAAAGCAGATAAATTTCGTCGACTGAAGCGGGTTGCATGCACGTTGATGCCGAAAGGGTGAATATTGTAATAGAGCAGTTTCGTTCCTTGATATTTGCCGATATTTCAGGGTTAAGTATCAAAACTAGAACGGGTTGAACAAAACACGATGGCAACATGATTAGAAAAATTCCGAAAAAGACTATTTAAATATTAAAAAAAATAGTTCAGTGTCATATTAATTTTTTAACGAATGAATTGAAAAATTAATTAATGCCTTTAATTAGAAATCCAAATTAATATTTTACAAGTTAATGCCTTTTTAAAAAAAATTTAAATGAAGCTTATCTGCGAATGGATGATAGGGAAAACAGGGTTCATGCCTTTAAAGAAAAGAGTTTTTATTTAATAAAAATAAACTAATATAATAATTAATATCTACTTAAATTTGGCCTCAAACTTTTGATACCATTTCTGTTTTTTTAAATATGAATTATATTCACAGAAGAAAAAAAAGAAAGAAATTATTTGATAAAAGTCAGTTGTTCATTGTAAAAATCCCGGGGAAGGGTCTTCTTTTTTTTTTTCATACACTTCGGTCGATATAATACTTGCAAAGATGCATGGACAACAGGTTTCATGCCTTTAAAGAAAAAGTGTTGTTTTTTGTGTAAGTTTGAGAAGACCTATTTTCAGTCAAAAGATAAAATCCCAAAACAATTCCAAGTGTTTTCCTTGAAATTCTACGTCTCTGTTTAGTTGATTTTTTTTTTTTAAATGTTAGCGCCAAGTTCCGATCGGAACAAATTTTTCATAAAAAGACAAAAAAATAACGAAAACAAAGGGAGATCACCCATGCATTCCTTGCAGAACTTCCAAAGTCAAAACCAATTTGACATCTTTCTCTCTCACTGTTTTTCAACGTCACAAACGCTGTAGGGGGATGCACAGATGCTTGTCTACAGAACAAAAACTGATAAAAGTTCATTTTTAGAAAAATAATTCATAGAAAAATGCATGAAAAAAATTAAAGATGCCTCTCTCATCATCAGAATCATTATTATTATTAAAAAATGGGGATTTTAGATGTCCAAAATGTTGCTATTTTCTCCGCTTTGAACGGCAATGGCCGTCGTCAGAGTGTTGCATGAAGTGGTATTTGTCACCGTTTGGACGACTTGTTGCAATTCGACAACTTGGGCCTCGACATCCCTGGAAATAAAAAGAGACAATTCAGTTTTTTTTATTGAGTCAAACAAATTATTTCTCAGACAAAACAAAATTATTGTCCGATAAACACGAGTGAACAATAGTTCAAATGTAGTATCTGTTCTGATGCTACACACTTAGTCGATGCTGTCCTCGATCAGTGAAAGAGAAGTCCTTCTAGACTGAGGCAATTTTAATTTTTGTTCCTATCCAGAGTGCCCCTTATTTTTTTTATTTTTTTTTAATGGAAATCGCTTCAGACAAGGCACGAAGCCACTATATGCAAGTTCATAAGGAAATAAGTTACTGTTCACTTTCATAAATCAGCACGATATTATATATATTACTAGCAGGGCTACCCGGCATTGCCCGGGGCAGAAGTGTAACATATTTCTATTAAAACTTCTATCTCTCTCTCTCTCTCTTCCTCAGTACCCTCCTTTCCTCTCCCCACCCCCTCTTTTTTCTCCATCCAGCTCATTCCTTTCTCTGGACATACATTTTTTATAGATTACTCGAGTCGGCGTAAGGGAAATAACTTTTTTTTAAATCAGAGTTACTTCCCTTTAGTTAGTACATGAAACCTACAAAAAAATCAACATCCCCTGACGAAATCGGCAGCAGTTTAGTTCAAAGAATGAGTATTTCTTTCTAAATTTTAGGTATTATTTATTCCTGGCAACGCTGATCAAGAATATACCAACTTTGTGGGTGTTTCTTTGGTAGTTTGGGGGCCTTAACGAGACATACATACAGACACTTCCCCTTTATGTAATAGAAGATATAACTATTTTATTTGTCTGAGTGATGACGAAACCGACTGTAAAGAATTGGATCCCTTTAAGAATGAATTAAGATATGGTCACCCGAATCTAATTTTCTATTGTTTATATTATTTCATGTGTCTGCATAAAATGTTATAAGGAGATATATATTATGTGTCAATTTACAGTATTTACTTCAACGGTGCTCAATACGTGAGTAGTACTAGATAGTAAGGTATAAAAATATATTTATGGCAATTAAGCTTAATTGCCATAAATATAATTTCATAACTTACAAAATATATATATATATTACTGCAATTATAAAGGAAAGACATATTTTTCAATTCATGATTAAAAGTGAAGAAAACAATGAAAAAAAAAAGCCAAAGAATATGTGTCCCAGAAATGGGTAAAATTAATTCCTCGAACAAAAGTTTTGCACCACTTTCATGTCCACTTACGAAGATTAAAATCAATATAATACTACTAAACCTTATGTCAAAAATCCTTACTCCACTTCCATTACATGATTTTCATTCTAGAAAATGTATAAGACTTAAGCTTAAGGGGTCTTAAGAAGAAATTGAAATTAATGTTTAATGACTATAGATCAAATGCTAATTTGAAATATTTGATTTTTTACATATGAGGTCATGCCCATAATATGCCCCCTTAAAAATACTGAAAATACTTCCCAAAACTTAAATTTGGGGAATATTTATTAATATCTAATACATATATGTTAACATTTCACAAAATTCGGAGGTATCTGAATTTTCATGAAGGCCTTCCATCTTTCATGAAACTAAATTTAATTTATTCTTTCGCCAAGCAGATGTGTTCCAAAATTCATGTTTAGGAGTGAATTTTGTACATACAAATATACAGGGTGGGCAAAAATAAGGGTCCTATTTTTAAAAATTCATAACTTTTTTATTTATTGATTTTTTTTTTTTTTTTTTTAGAATAAGTAAAGGACCCCTTCCGAAGCAAGCATGAGCCGTATTAGCCCTAAGGAACGTACCCTCATTTAGAAAACATTATTTTTGCTTAAAAAACTCAAAACAGTGTAAAAAACAATACTTTAGTTTTTGTAAGTTTTAAGAAGTGTTTTTCGGCGAAAATTTGTTTTGTTTATTTCAAAAAATCTCGGAAGGGTCAGTCTACACACACATAAAGTTTGGTGAGTTTAACTTTTATTTTGTGGAAGTTATTCAAATTCAAGTTATTCAAATTTAAAGATAGGACCCTTATTTTGGCCCACCTTGTATAAACATACCTAACTTTATATATTATTTATGAATGTTACAGAAGTTACCATGGTACCAATGGTTTCACAAATAAACTAGAGCCTGGCAAAAAGCCTGGGTTTAAATCAATTTCATCGCTCGTTTGCCATTTTTTTGGGTCTGACAAGCGATGAACCCTAACCCTAACCTTAGACGACAGTTACAGATGAGAATTTAAAAGACGGGAGTTGCTATCTAAAATCCTGATAGATAGAGGCATTTATATCTCTCATGTTCCTTTTTGACGATAGCTAGAAGAAACTTATAGTTAAGGAAATGGATCCATCTATTATATAAAGGGCAGTTGTATGTGTGTATTTCCGGCTAAAAACGGCAAAACAACCCACAAAATTGGTATTTTCTTGATCAGCGTTGCGCCGGGGAATAATATCTAAAATTTAGAAAAAATTATTCATTCTTTGACTCTAAACTGGCACAGATTTCGTCAGAGGTGGGGGGGGGGGGGTCTGTTTTCCATCCACTAACTAAAGGGAAATAATTTTTTTCACAGAGTTATTTCCCTTACACTGACTCGAGTTTTATATGTACGTCCAGAGAGAGGAATGAGCTGGGCGGAGAAGGTAGAGGAAGAAGAAAAACGGGGGAGGAAGAAAGAGAGGAAGATAGAAGTTATGTTACACTTTTGCCCCGGGCAACGCCGGGTAGCCCTGCTAGTAGATAATAAAATATACCTTTTCAGTTAAAATGATTGTCATCTCTTTCGAGTAGGAATATGACCCAGGTTTCATGTCAGGGAGAAAAGTACCATCAGCCTCAGGCGATGAGAAGAGGAAGCGAACAAGATTCACAGCCCCACCCATCGAGGGGAGAGGGGTACAACACTAGTGTGTATTTCAATTTTTTTATTTATTTATCATTTTAATATAGTTCTGGGATTAACCGAGGTGACGATGACTTACCTCCAACTTTCTCCGGAATTTTGGATTGTGGTCGAATGTGCATCAATTTGGTCCTGCAGGCCAGAGATCTGTGCGCGCAAACCACTTAGACACGACTGTAAGTCATCCAGTGGTCTGAAGAGAAATTTAAAAAATAAACAAATCAGAAAAACAAAGATTTTTTTGTTTTATTTTAATCAGAATAATGGTAAGGAAAGTCACAATTTAAATCCAATCCTGGTCATCATAAAAGCTCATAAAAAACAACGATTTTTATGTTAAAAGAGAAAAACTACCCTTTGTAACAATTGAATTCTCTTTTTATACTTATCTAAATTTTTTTAGACAGGTATTAAGTATTTAAGTCTTGCGTTAATATTTATCAAAATCTTTTCATATCCGTTAGTTTTTTTTGTTGTTCTTTTACTTTTATTTTTATTTTATTTTATTCAAATTTATTTATGTTTTTAATTTAATTTCTTTTTTATTTATCTAATTTTTTTAGCTAGATATAAAGTATTTAAGTCTTGTGTTAATCTTTATCAAAATCTTTTCATATCCATTAGTTTTTTTTGTTGTTCTTTTAATTACGTCCATTATTCCATTTTTGTGCAAGCTTTCCTTAAAGCTTGCAAAAAAAAAAAAATTATAAATGAATTTTTCATTTAAATTGCACGATTGTTGATTTTCAAAATATTTCACTTAAATATTAAATTATATTTACCTACAGACGATGTCATTTCGAGCTAATTGCTCTCTTCAGTGTAGGAAGTGATAATTTCAGACGTTTATGAGGCGCGAACCCGGTTCACATAGCCACCTTTGGATCTTCATGCTTTCACCCTACCCTCATGGTCATGTCAAATTACCATGTGGCATGGAAAATTTAAGATATATTTATGTCATTACTAGAGAATTCAACGACTTTACTCGGAGTCTTGCTTTGTAGCTAAGTGAATGTCTATATATCTCCTCACAGTGCTCAACTTTAATTTTCCTTGAAGAGGCTTAATAATATTTATAAACAAACATTAAATTATATTTACCTACAGACGACGTCGTTTCGAGCTAATTGCTATATATATATATATATATATATATATATATATATATTATATTTTAAATAACAACAAAAGCAAATGTGAATTAATCATATCATCAAAAAATTAGTTTCATATTTGGAGATTTTAGCAGATTTTAGGTTAAGTTTTTTTTTTTTTTTAAACAAATGGTTCACCACTTACCAAGGCCAAAAGCCACTCGAGAATAAGAGTTTGTGAGATTTTAAGTTGGATAATGCAACAGTACGATGAGAGGACTGAGAACTATGATTAATTCAGAAGACGACGCGACAAAAATTTCTTCACAACGGACTTGAAAACAACCATGTTGTAGTGTGTAGAAAAACATTCCTGCAGTAACGTGTTTCATAGGTGGGAAGTTCTTGAAAAGAAACTCTGTTCATGGAAGCTCCTTTTGATTTTATGTACACAAAGGAAGAAAGGAGAGTTCTTTACAGTGGTGGTATCTAGACGAGTTGTTCTTAAGCCAAGGAGCACTTAAAGTTTTTGACAAATTATTTATTTGAAAAAATTATTTCTTAAACAAAAGGATTATGAAAAGTTAAAGTGTTAAAGTTTGTAATTCTATAAATTTTCTAAAACAGTACCGCCACCTCCACCATAAGCTAGTCACGAGGCACCATTGTGACTGACTATTTATTTAACTCCTCTCCAGGAGGTTAGACACAAGGTCAAGTGTGGTTTCGAAAAAGCAGCGTACTAGAAGCACACTCTTTCCTACAAAAAATGCCTGAGCAGTCCTGTCGGCATTTCCCGGTAGGAGCGCCTCAGGTGATGAGCAATAAACTGACCCCTTCTCAAAGAGAAAGTAAAGCCGAGAAAGGTGGACTTCCAAGGACTGAACAGCACTTATACCTCAGTCTGACAGCAACAAATGTATCCTTGACTGGTATGAACCCGGGTTGCCATTTTTACAGAGTATCTAACATATGTCTGTTGAGACAAAAGTTCCGAGTAATCTAAAATAAGGAGTCACTTACTTGCTTTCCAAAGCCTGTACGGTTGTATCTTGCAGCAACTGTTCCAAGGCTTCAATGTTAAACGGTTCGGGGACGAAGGACTCGATTAGATCATTGTCGATCTGTGTACCAACATCACAACATGTCAATTTGTCCAGAGAAGGCGAGGAGGCAACGGGTTCGGGTGAAACAGTCTCAGAATTATTCAACTCTTTTACTTTTTTGATCGGAGATTTCAATTTGGAAGACACCTTTTTTGAGATCTGAAAAATGAAGAAACAAAAAAAAAACATGTTTTAAGAGACTTTGTTTGTTTTATGGCATAGAAAACACTTGTTTTTGGTTATTTAATGCTGAAATGCAATTGTAAACCTTTTACTAAGTGGTTTGTATTTTCTGCTTTACCTGGCAACAGATGGTGTGACTCATCGGGCAGAATACAATGATCTGAAATGAGAAATCCAGTGCAGACACCGCTTCAGCAGCAGGATAAAAGAAGGTTTATCTTTTTTATGGCATATCAACCCTTTTTAGGTTATTTGATGCCAAACACAATATCTGAAGAGTGTCTGGTTAGTGCAGCAGATCACAATAAACAGTTCAATACTGTGCAGAATTTCGATCTGAACCCTTGATGTTAAAACTCAATTATAAACATTTTACTGAGTGGTCTGGTTTAATTGTTTTCTGTACTTTACGGACACCGGATCACCCTACTAGTAAAGAACAAAAGGTTAAATTGCTTAAACTGATGAGAAAACGGCTGAATTTGGGTGTTTACCTTGTGATGCTGAATGGAAGTTTTCAAAGCACTTCGCAATTCGGCCACTTTGGTTTGGTGATTCATTTTATCCTGACGAGACATGTTTAATTCACTTCGGAGGCTTTCCATTTCTTGCGTTGCATTCTGAAAGGGAAAAAAGCAAATTAGGTCGGAGTCTTTTCACAACAATCACGTCATTCTTTTTATTCCAAGTAATTCATTCCTTTTTTTGCATTCCTATCAGAACATCCATTTCCTCCATGCACACCCTCAAAATCACCAGGGGTCTTTCCAACATGACCATTCAAATCTCCTGATACAACAAGTACTTCATTCTCATCAACCTTACTAATCACTGCAATAAGCCTGTTATAAAACTCATCTCTCGCATCTTCCCTCAAGCCACATTGTGATGCATAAACAGATAAAGCTGTGAAAAATTTCTCACCAACCATCAACTTCATCAGAATGATTCGCTCACTCACAGGATTCACTTTATCTACTCATCTCTCTGCAATAACAATACCAAAACCACCTGTTCCCTTTTCATTACCAATCCAATCATGCTTATATCTTGCATTCTTTCCCACAATCATTCTAGCAAATTTATTTCTCCAACAGACACAACACAACTTAAAACATATCTTAAGAAACTCAACAATCTCACCAGACCTTCCATGGAAGCTTCCAACATTTAAACTACGCAAAGTCTGAAATGTGACCGTTTTTTTTTTGGGGGGGGGGGGGTCATTTCCTTAGTTGAGGCAAGATTTTTATAGGCTGGGGACCAGTGCTTTTATCGAGACACCATCTCTAGGTGATTGCCTATCAAGTCTGGTCTAGCGATAATAACAGCAGCAACACACGAGCAATAAATACAGATTTAAAAACCACGAACATCCACCAAAAATAAATGAATTAGCAGAATTCGAAAACGGACGAATGATTATAATAAATAATTTAGAATTAAGAAAAATAAACAACCTTCTCAAAAACATTAAAAAAGGGTGCACATACGAAAAACTCATTTTCAAATAAAAACTATTGTTTATACTTACATATCAGGAATAAATAAGTATCCTCACCAAAAATTAGGAAAAATTATCAAGCAGAATTTTCACCAAAAATTAGGAAAAATTATCAAGCAGAATTTTAATTAAAAATAAAAATCAGTTTTATCGGATTTTGCCGAATGCCATTTATTTATTACTTGTTAATATGACAGACTGATTTATGTCCCCCTTATGTATGTATTTTTCGTTCAAATCAATGGCAGACCCTTAAAATACAGTAAGACTGATTTGTATCTTTAACTAAAATTCTAGTTGATAATTTTTGGTGTATATACCTATTTTTGTCTGATACAAATCAAAGAGTATTCCGGTTAATTTATTTGGAACTGCGATTTCCATATGTGCCCTCATAAAAAAAAAGACATAAAAATGATAAACAACTCAAAGATATTTGTGTGGGCAGATATATATAGGAAAATTTCCAAACTTGATAGTATTTTTGTTTGGTTGGGAGGATTATTTGTAAAAGAAATTATTCCCCTTATAAAGCAGTGGGCAGTTGTACCTATGTTGTGTGTGCGCCCAGTCTTATTCAGAAGTAGGAACATATTTTGTATATAGAGAGGCATAAAAAATGAAACCGAACATGTTTATAACACCAAGCATTAATTTACTATAAGCTGTTTAAAAAATAGTTATGCAAATAGGTTAAACAAATATGTGTGTTCGAGCTTTTGCTTGTTACTATATATACAGTATTTTAAAAGAATATTACGTATTATTGATTTCAATTAGAGTAACTCGTTTTGATGGTGGTTGTGATAAATGAAAAAAACTTTGGCATTTATTCATTTAATTAGGTGTGTACATAGCCAATGGAAAAAAAAGCTGAAATCAAGATGAATTTCCTAGGGAGGGTTAGGGTTAGTTCAGTTACTTCAGTTTGTTTAGAAAAGAAAACAAGCAGGTCAATAAAAAAAAATCTGCTTTTTGATTGGATTTTACACCAAAATTGGATTGTAAAACAAATCTAAATGTGATGTTTATTGCTTCTTTCTTAAATCTTTTCATAATACAACATTATTTTAATCAGATTTCAGCCACCACATAAGTATTATACAAATTCTCATGATAAAAGTTTATTAATTTATGCATGATAAATATTTCAAATTTCAAGTTAGTTAAAAAAAAAAAGAAACGGTTTAAAAATTACATGCATTGATTTCCTTCATCTTGTAGAATAACCAGCCCATGTTCACTATGGAACTGATTGATTTAAATTAGAATAACCCGTTTTGATGGTAATATAGTTGTGATGAATGAAAAAAAAAAAACTTTCACATTTATTCATTTCGATAATTTAGGTGTGTACATAGCCAATGGCAAAAAAAAGCTGAAATTAAGATGAATTTCCCAGCCATGGGGAAGGGGGAGGCTGCGTGTTTAGAGGGCAAAAAAACAACAAAAAACAACTTTGGAGAAAAACATTCTTTCATAAAACAAAAGTCATCTAACTCCCTTACCTCGCTATCCCCATCATGTATCATTTGAAGTTCTTTGAACTGTCGTAAGAGGGAAAAGGAAGGCAAGCAAGACAAGACAGAGAGAGAAAAAAGGAAGAAAAAGAAAGTGAGAGAGAAGAAGATGAGAAAAAGAAAGAGAAAGAAAAAGAAAATCCAACCAAATAGCAGAAATCCGCTTTTTATGAATAAAAAAAAAAGCAGATCTCTGATAATAAACTAATCAACAATTTTTTTCTCTCCACTCTAAAAGACTAAAAAAAAAAACCTGTGTGTGGAGAGAAGGCAGTACAAAAAACAACTTTTTTCCAAAACGACTCCAATCAGTTTCACCTAAGAAATTAAAAGAAAGACACTTAGCGCATATGTGAGGGGAAGGAGACAGCAAGTCATTCTTTGATGAAACAAAAGTCATCTAACTTCCTTATCCCCTTTATGAATTGCTGGAAATCTTATCCTTGACAGCAAAATTAATATTTTCAGAAAGAATTGCCATAATAGAGAAGATCAACTTTTTAGGAGGCTCTAGCAATTTAAGCGAAAATCAACTTTTTCTGGATTAAAAAAAAAAAGGGCGAAATTCTGCTAAAAAGCGGAGAACTTGCATTCCTGATGTAATCCAACTCAATTTTTTTCATTTTTGTTTAATAAAATCTTCGGACATTTATCAATTAATCCTGTAGATGGCTCTAATCCCGCGCTAATATTGATTGAAAAAAATTTTAATTTCATTTGTTTTTAATCATTTTCTTGATTATTATCGATTAAACATCAAATTTTCAGAATATGAAAAAAAGTCAACATGTTAAATTTTTAGTTAAATGAGGCCGTTTGTTATATAAGAATGATCCCCTGCCCGAAATTCTAAAAAAGTGCTTGTGAGCAGGATAATTTTCGTTAAAGACTGGTCAAAAAATCAAGTGGGAGAACTATTTTACATTAAACTTTATATAGAAAACTGAACCCCATACTAAAAATTGAACAAGTACTTTTTTTTCATTTTTTTCTTTTAATCTGAAAGTTTCGTGTTTCATAGATATTTTTTAAATATCTTTTTATTCTTATTATTGTTGCTTTTTTTATCAACTTAATTCATTAATAGATTAAATATTCAGAAAATTATATTAAATTCTCAAAAAAAAAACAAAAAAAAAGCTCCCAACCAAAAAGTAGAGCATAATTGACTCATTACGAATGAACAGCAAGAAAGGCTTTTTAAAGCAAAACAAAAACGATATTAAATAAATTTTGGTATGTACACAATTGAAAAGTCTCTACTTATTAAGTTGGCCCGTTTATTGATAAAAGAAAGATCAGGTTTAATAGTACAATCGAGATTAGCTTTCCTTTTTTTGCTAAGGCATGTCATTACTAGCTGCTTCGTTGGAGCCGGCCTCTCTAAACAAATCGAAGTTGAAGGACATAATCCACACTGGTGGGGCCCCCATCCACGTAGCTGGCTAGCTCCACGCATGGCAGATCTCACTCCACACCTCCAAGAAATCCTATCATGAGAATCAACTGCAGAGAGTTTCCACAGTATGCTATATAACTTAGGTCGGTCTTTTCCCCACCTACTTGATGTTAGGGGCTAAAACAAAAAATACTACTTCAAGGTCAAAAACTAGCCAACGATAAGTGTTAAATTCTAATCCAGAAAACAGCAATTCTTCCCCCTTTGTCAAAAACATCGCTCATGGAATGTGAGGACTAAAGGACAAAATAAGGAAAGGGAAAGTTACGAGGCTGCCAAAAGTAAACTGAAAGTTCACTTTCTATTTTCTTTTATATACAGTCATTTCTTTCAGCTTGCAGACTCAGCCCCTGCCGGATGTAGTACAATTACAGGTCCCGTATCTGGGCCAAGACAACACTTTCTCTGACAAAAGCAGAAAAGAAATACCAATCAGACATTTACCCAAAAGTTCAGACCTAAAAAAAAATTAATTTGAACAAAAATTAAATTTAAAAAAAAATTAAATTTTAAAAAATAAAATTAAAAAAAAATAATTTGAACAAAAAGTGAATTAAAAAAAAATTAAATTAAAAAAAAAATTAAATTTTGAATAAGTTTTCTTTAATTCGAAAGATGGCCTTAATTTTTGCGTACGTGTTAAACATTAACCCAGCAACACTAAAAACAGCTTGTGCGAGACTAACTTGTTAACCATCACCTTAACAGGGATGTGAATAGCCGATTGTAAAAAAAGCTGAAATCGAGATGAATTTCCCAACCTGGGAGCCACTTGTTAACCATCACATAACATCACCATAACAAACTTACTTGGAAAGTTTTCTGTAGGCTTTCAATTTCCGTTTGATGTCGTTCTTCGCACAATGAAAGTTGTTTTTGCGTTGCTTCAAGCTCAGACGTCTTTTGCTGCAGTTGCCACTGGAAACTCTACAAAGAAAAAAAAAACAGAATTATTCAGCCAATTCTAAAAAATGAAAAATATTTTATAATTTAATATTGGTATACTGATGTGTGTCACAGTCACAGCAGACGCTGCAATTCGGCAACAAACTGATCCGAGGGGCAGAACTCCATTGTCTCCCGAGACACTAACAGATGCCAAACAACAACTGATATGTGTGTGTGCTAGAGTTACATTATCTCCCCTCCGAGGAGAGGTTCAAATGTCTCAAGTCACAACCAAATAAAATACATGGGTTGTTGTTATCAATGCATTCACAAATCATAACAGCATAATTATTTCCTACCTCATGTCGTCCACTCCTTCCGCGACCGAGGCACCTGAAATTAATGTTTCACAACAGCACGAAGAAACATAGAAATCATCAATTTGAAGAAAGGACCTTTTATTGAGATGTTGGCTTTGCCTTCTTTTCTGCCAGCGGCGGAGGGAGACAAGTGTCGATCTTAAATCATCTTCCAACCGATTACCTACCTCTCTCACTCTCTCCTTCTTTTAGCCATCTTCTGACTACCAGGTTGAGGTGACATTTTAGTACATACTCGCTGACCACATGACTCTGATAGCCTGTGCATGTGTGAACGCCGCCCTGGGAACCCAAATCATCAGATATATATGAGCAACGTACTCATTACTATTTAACATTAGTACGTGCATAAAGCAATCTGTCATTTGCTGCAGTGTTGTTCAACTGTTACTTCTGCTCAGCTTTGTCACACAAATCTTGTAATGAGAGAAATTTATGTAGATGTCTGACAGATAATATCCAGCTGTTTATACAGAGAAACTTGCAGGTAAATACATCCGTCCGCTAAATAAACAATATGTAGCTGGAAGCTATGTAAGGGATGTGCTGGAGAGAGATCATGGCTACGTTGACTGCATAGGTTAAATTCTGGAATGGGTGTGGCTAAATTGAGTGTATAGATAAAATCATGGAATGGGTGTGGCTAAATTGGGTGCAGATGCAAAATCCTGGAATGGGTGTGGCTAAATTGGGTGCATAGGCAAAATCCTGGAATGGACGTGGCTAAATTGGGTGCATAGGCAAAATCCTGGAATGGGCGTGGCTAAATTGGGTGCATAGGCAAAATCCTGGAATGGGCATGGCTAAATTGGGTGCATAGGCAAAATGTTGGAATGGGCATGGCTAAATTGGGTGCATAGGCAAAATCCTGGAATGGGTGTGGCTAAATTGGGTGCATAGGCAAAATCCTGGAATGGGCGTGGCTAAATTGGGTGCATAGGCAAAATCCTGGAATGGGCGTGGTTAAATTGGGTGCATAGGCAAAATCCTGGAATGGGTGTGGCTAAATTGGGGGCATAGGCAAAATCCTGGAATGGGCGTGGCTAAATTGGGTGCATAGGCAAAATCCTGGAATGGGCGTGGCTAAATTGGGTGCATAGGCAAAATCCTGGAATGGGCGTGGCTAAATTGGGTGCATAGGCAAAATCCTAGAATGGGCATGGCTATAAGACACTAATCTAGAGTTTTCTAAAATTTCAGTTTCTTCTGACTATATTGAGGGAGGGGAGCAATAAAAAAAGTTATATGTTGTTATGGGCATAGTTAAAAAGTACATAGTAGTGATCCTCATTCAATCCGAGCAACGTTGGGTCTTCCTAATAAAGTGTAAATCACGTTAATACGAAAAACACACAGACACAAGAAGTGATAACAATTTTCTTGATGTAGAGATTAAAACGAACATAAACCAAAAATGTATCCGCACCTGAAGTTGTTCTTGAATGACGGGACTGCGATCTTGATTATCTGTTAAACTTCTCTGCAATCGTTCAACTTCGGAGCGCAACGCTTTGTTTTCATGTTGCACAGACTGCAACTGACTCTGAAAGTTCTGCACCTCATCTTTCCTTGCTTGCAAATCATCGACCATCGTGTCAAACTGCGCCATTTTCTGCTGAACATCCAATTCCAGATTCTCGTGTTCTACACTCAAATTTTTGTGCTGCCGTTTCAGACGTTTGTTTTCTGTTATTTTAGTGCCAATCTGAAAGCAAGAAACAAAAAATTGAGTGTGTGGAGGGCAACACCAAAAAACAACTTTTTTTCCTAGACAACTCCAATTAGTTTCAACTAAGAAAGTTAAAATTAAGAGAAAGATACTGAGTGCGTATTATGTAGGTAAAAGAAACAGGAAGCTGTTCTTTAATTAAACAAAAGTCATCTAACTTCCCTACTCTCATCATGAATTGCTTGAAGTCTTAGCCTTCATGGCAAAAGTAACATTTTCAGTTTTAAGAGAGAAATGTCCAACGAGGGAAAATCATCCTTTTCTTATTTAAAAAGAAAAAGCGGTTTTCGATAAAAAAAACAGAGAACTCACATCTAAGAGGCTCTTCAGAAAAAAGTGGTATTCTGCTAAAAAGCAGAGAACTCACATCCCTGGTGCCTAGATTCCCCAAGCAACACAACAGCAAGCAGTGAGTGCACGTTCGCAACGCAACCAGCATTCAACATGTCACACAGGTACCAACATCAAATGGAGCACCATCTACATCCACAGGTGCCACACATCCACCATCGATTGGGCGGCCAACACCCAGACAACTGTGACAAACATTGTGTGGAAGCAAGTATCAAGGAACAGGGTACTTTAACTTCTCTGTCTATTGTTTCTGCTTCCTAGAACAGCCTGCCAGTGGAGGTCATGATGCCTACCATATCCATGTTTAAAGTCGCCTTGGAAAAACATTTAGACGGTATATAGATGCAATATCTTTTGTCTTTTTACATGGCTTGCTGCACTTGATTGATTGATTGATTGAGCTAGCCCTGTTAGGTTTTAATAAATTATTTAAAAAAACAAAATCAGTTAATATTAAGTTTTACGGAAAATATACAAAGAAATAGAGTGATGTGATTTTTAACATTATAGTTATAATCTCTCATTCAGCAAAGTGTAGTATCTGTTCTGATACTACACATAATATTTTCTGTTCTCAATTAGTGATGGAGAAATCCTTCTTAATTGAGGCAATTTTTATTTTGTCTGAATCCAGAGCTTGGGGAACAGGATTTTCCCCACATTAAAAACCGACCTTGTGTCGAACTCAGGCAAGTAAATAGGGACATGGTACTTTAACAAGTTTTTAATAATTTATTTCAATAAAAAGGAGAGAAACGAAAATGAAAACGATGCCTTCAAGAATACTCACTTGTTTCCGCAGGTCTCTTTGGCTGGCTTTCTCTTGTATCAACAACTCTTCCAAATCTTGAATCCGTTTCACATAATCCTGTTCATCCGTCTCCCGTTCTTTCACGTTATCACTAAAGTGAGTCTGCATCTCGACAAGCGTCGACTCCCGTCGGGCCAAAGCTTCTTCTAATTCAGACACATGTTTTTTCAGGCTCGTGTTGCTCTGTTGCAAACCTGAAATTTATTTGAGCAAAAATTAAATTTAAAAAAAAATTAATTTAAAAAAAAATTTAATTTAAAAAAAATAAAATTAAAAAAAAATAATTTGAACAAAAAGTGAATTAAAAAAAAAATTAAATTTTGAATAAAGTAAATTTTTTTTTAAATTAAATTTAAAAAAAATTAATTTGAACAATAATTAAATTTTTAAAAAATTTTACTTTAAAATATTCAGCTAAAAAAATTTCATTTTAAATTAAAATCTTTTTTTAATTTTATAGATAAAAATTTAATGAAATATTGCATTGTCATTGTTCAGTCCCTAAGGATTAATAAAATTATGTTGTCACTTCTCGTGTGTCTGTTTCTCGACTTTGTGTGACTTACACATTTTTTATTTACTATTAATCAATTATTTATAAAAAATAAAAATGCAAATAAAATAAAACAAATTTTTTTAAAATTCTATATAAAACAATAATTTAATTTAGTAAATCCATCTGAATGCATTTTGGTTTCTTCGTAAACAATTTGGCCATTTTTAATCTTTTGTTAATAGTTGAAAAAAAAAACAGAATTACTTTGTGACCTTTCGAAATTTTGAAAGGAATTTGGAGCAACTGGCTTTAAAATTCTTTAAAAAAAACTTTTAAAAAGTCATTAACACTGGCTTTAAAATTCTTTAAAAAACTATTAAAAGTCATTAAAACTGGTTTTAAAATCCTTAGAAAATCCTCATTGAAAGATTGAAAACTTTTTACATCCAACAATTTTAATAAATAGAGTTTAAAACAACATTTATATCTTCACAAACATTAGTTAACAATGTTGGTCAATTAATAATTAAATTTAACTTTTAATATCCTATTAACAAATATAAAACTAAAAAGACTCCTTCCTGGGCAACGCCAGGTATGTATAGCGAGTGAAATAATACACCAAGGCTTAATAAATTTTACATCGTTGGGTACGCCAATAAAGGTCAAGTCTATACTCATGCTGATGCAATTTGCACAGCAGAATTTGTCGGTTTTTCATGTTGACTGTCTCAACTGTGTATGTTCTCCGATTTTTTTCTCGGATGATTTCCTGGTAACAGAACTCCACACAATACATTCAGCAGATACATTTTCTCAATCACTCGTGTCGATGTTAATTGCAGGCGTCTCTGAACTATAATAAGGGTATTCCTCGTGTTTGTGCTTTAATGGTTCTTAAGTAGAGGAAACCACTCTCTATTCGGTGTTTCTTCTCGCCTATCTCCCTGGGATCAGTTGGAAAATGCAGCTGATATGGAAGTTAACTTGGGTTCGGTTGTGAATTGGGGTAACAAATGGCTTGTTTCATTTAATCCTGTTAAGACTCAGCTCGTTTCTTTCAATCAATCGTAGGCATGTCCCTTTTCTTCCTGAGATTCTCATGGATGGCTCTGTTCTGGAGGAGAAATCGACTCTGAAACTTCTTGGTCTTTCTCTCTCATCAAATATTTCTTGGAGTTCATACATTAGATCCATTGCTCTTTCTGCTTCTTGTATAGTCGGTTCTCTCTATCGCTCTAAACACTTTCTCACACCTATCTCTATCTCTACAAATCCACAATCAGACCATATATGAAGTACTGTTGTTATATTTGGGCTGGTGAATCTCTGTCTCATTTGAGGGTTCTTCATAAGGTTCAAAGTGTATCTATAATTTGGTTGGCCCCACCTTTTCTTCTTCTTTGCATCCTCTCTCTCACAGACATGATGTTGCTAGTCTCAGTCTTTTCTACAAATACTATTATGGCATGTATTCTACAGAATTGTCTAGTTTATTCCGTTTCCGTTGTTTAAGTTCATTTGACTCGTTGATCTAATAATCTTCATCAATTTACTGTTCAGATACCTCATTGTAATACATCTTCCTATTCCAGTAGCTTCTTTCTAAGATCTGCAGGCTTTCTGGAACTCTCTTCCTGATGACTGTTTTCCTCCTACCAATAGCCTCGGTCTTTTCAAAACTAAGTTCAATCTCCTGTCTTTGTATTAATCATCTTTCGTTCTTGTTTGCTCCTTACATCAAGTGGTTTCATGCCTTGTCTGGAGCGACTTCCATAAAAAATAAAAATAACGGGGATACCCTCATCCTGATGGAATGTTAAGGGTTAAAAGAAAGGATTGGGGTTAGAAAATTAAAACTTGATTTTTGTCGTCTTATCTGACATGTCCACCATCTTTAATTGATACTGTGCGGCACAGACCAACGTCATTGTAAACTACAACACACCAACAGTTTACAGTTCAGATCTTTATTAAAACCCTTGTCAGGAACTTTTTTGACAGGAATAAAAGTTCAGAAACTGTTGTTTTTATCTGTACTCAAGTTCCAACAACCTCGGGGGTGGAGCTCCTTACAAACTCCTTCAATTCATGTCTGTATTACTCGACAATCTATTGGAAAAGAGAGCGATCGTTGTCAGTCAACTCTCACTGTGACGTCACTCACAAGATCTTGTTCCTCCCCCATATTTCTCCCATTATACAACAATAGTAGAAGTCACAGTCAAATTTTTTTTTAAACCGATTCCCCCACAATGAATTGTTTTTTAATTTCATACTTTAAAAAGAAAAGAAAATGGAGAAATAAACAGAAAGAAAAAATATATACAAATATACATGTATTATTTGGATTGTTCGGACTATTGTTCTTATCTTAGGTATTATTCTTACGTTTCGGCCGATATAACCTCTGACCTCCTTCAATGGATCTTATTGGTGAATGGTAGAAAGAATATTTTCTTCTTTTTTCGCACGCACCATAGTTGTAAGAATTCTTTTTGAAATAATACATATTATCAATCCTCATCTTGAAAATACAAAAACATTATCAGTACGGACCTGAATTAATACAAAAATGGAAAAGACTTAACACTCTTTTCGTTTCAGAAACGCATCACACATTTTGAATAACGACTATGGTGCGTGCAAAAAAAAAAATTCTTTCCACCATTCACCAATAAGAGCCATTGTTAAGATACACCTGAAGGAGGTCAGAGGTTATATCGGCCGAAACGTTGTGAGAATAACACCCAAGATGGGAACAATAGTCTGAAGAATCCAAATAATACATTATCAATCCTCATCTCAAAACATTATACAAATTTTAAATAAAAAGGAAAGAGGGGCAGGAGTTGTAACAATATTCACTAACCCTGGCCAGGAACTTTTTTGACGGGAACCAAAGTTCAGAAACTGACGTTTTTATCTGTACCCCTCCCCCAATACATGTCCATATCACTCAATGGAAAATAGGGAGATCGTTATCAGCCAACTCTCACTGTGATCTTGTTCCTGCCCCCTTTCTTACAATATCTTTTTTTTTTCTAAACCGACTCTTCACGTCTGACGAAACGATTTTTTTTTAATTCATACTTTAAGAAGTAAAGAAAAAGTAGAAAAAAATAGAAAAAAATATCTTATAGAGATTTTTTCCGTCTATCACAATTTTTTTTTTAAACATAATAAATACATCGCGAAATTTGTCTCATTTCGAAATATCAGATCTTTACTACTTTTAGAAATGGAGAATATTGCATTAATAGTAAATAATAAATCCCCAACAAATAAAGCAGATGCCATGACCGGAAACCGAAACCTTGAGATCTTCAGTCTGAGGTTCTACCAACTCACCTATTCAGACTTTCTTATAAATAGAGCTTAAAACATTACCCTAACAAAATAATTATAGCTTTAGCGTGACATCATAGATTTATGATTTACGTCATGTTTCCAAACATAAGCGATAATTAAAAAAATAAATAAATGGGTAAACATTATATCAAGAGCATTGGAAATTATTTTAATAGTCCAAAACAATTTATTATGCTTTAACTATGTATTGTATGTAATTCTTTCACAATCATATAATATATATATATATATATATATATATTTGGTAGTACAAAAAAAAAGAAAAGACAGTAAAAAAGAAAGGGGAGGGGGCAATGATGTTCACCAACCTGTTAAGCGACCTTTTTCTTTCTCCAAATCCAAAAACAAGTTCTGTTCTTTCGTCTTGGCTTCTACGGCTGCTTCATCCTTCTCGTCTATCAACTGCTGAAGCTGCTGACCCATGGTCATTACCTGCGTAACATACTGTTCGACTTGATGAGTGGTCACTTCTTTCAGTTCGGTCAGTTCACTGTCCAACTGCAGCTTTTGGGATCGGACACTCTCCAATTCGGCAGCTAAAGTCTGCAAAGAAGATTTTTTTTTTTTTTAAATAAAGACAAACACCACAATCGATACAAAAGGATACGTGCGTGCATACAACATCTACATTGGTCACAAGTATTATGCATTATTATATTTGTTAGTTAAGCCTCTTTGGGGATCTCCCTTTTTAACTGTTTTATCAATTCAAACTTTTAAAAAAAATTGCACCAAACATTTCTATTATTTATCTACATAATAATACGCTAAGCAATTTTATGTTCAGACGTACGTTATCACCTTTCACACATATTTATTTACTGGGTCCTATTCTCTTTCTACTTTATATAAATGACATGCCGGAAGTGATTGGTGGAAATATGCTCCTATTTGCAGATGACGTCAAATTAGTAGCTTGTAGAAGCGAAATTGACAATCTCAAGTCTAGCCTTCAACGTGCCTGGAAATAGTCCATTGAATGAGACTTATACTTTAATGTCAGTAAATGTTGCCATATTGCAGTGGGATCTCCTTCTGACTCAGTTCTTACTCTCGGTGGTGACATGGCTTTAACTCAAGAAAGCGAACGAGACAAAAGATCTTGGTCTTCTGGTCGACTTGTCCTTCAAGCCATCTAAACATTGCATTCAGGCTGCAAATAAAGCAAGGAGCACTCTATTTCTCATTCAACGTTCTTTCTACAAACTCACTTAGTATCGCCCATACTGAGGATTGAACCTTCAACCTCCAGAAGACTGTCACTTAGAACTGCTTATACTTAGTACTTATATCTGTTACGTCACGGGTCCTTGCCAGGATACTGCAGCCAATACAATTACGAATTACTTAAGACTTCTACCCGGTCATGGCTGACTGAACGAGAACAAGCTACCCCGTGGATTAAATAAAGGGCTCCGTTCAAAAATTCCATACAGATTTTACAATTCGACAAGATACACCTGAAGAAGGTCGGAGGTTACATAGGTAAAAACATCCAAGATGAGAACAGTAGTTCTAATAATCCAAATAAGACTCATTTTTTTTTTACATATAATGATGTCAATTTTGAACTCCAAAAAGCTTTAAATTCTCATAATTTTTGAACCACTGAGGATATTTGCATAATTCAAACATTTTTGAACCACTGAGGATATTTGCATAATTCAAACATTTTTGAACCACTGAGGATATTTGCATAATTCAAACATTTTTTGAACCACTGAGGATATTTGCATAATTCAAACATTTTTTGAACCACTGAGGATATTTGCATAATTCAAACAGTTTTGAACCATTGGGGATATTTGCATAATTCAAACATTTTTGAACCACTGAGGATATTTGCATAATTCAAACATTTTTGAACCACTGAGGATATTTGCATAATTCAAACAGTTTTGAACTACTGAGGATATTTGCATAATTCAAACAGTTTTGAACCACTGAGGATATTTGCATAATTCAAACAGTTTTGAACCATTGAGGATATTTGCATAATTCAAACATTTACTGAGATCTTCATAACTACTGTGATTAAATAACAATAACCTAGTAAAAAAAAAATGCTGGCGGGAGAGATAGATCTCCAAGTAATTGTAAGCAGAATGAGTGCAGTACAAGTCTAATAGACATTTAGAAATAATGTAAAACTAAGAGAATCACACATGGAAAAGAAGGAATATGTGTTTTGGGTGGGTGACAGGAACAACAGTTCACAGAAAAAGAAGCGGACATTCAAGTGTGGCAGGTGTTCTGAAAGTGCTTGCTGTCTCCAACCTTCTGATCGAGTATCGAAATATTTTCCAATTTCGTCATATCTTGGAGTAATGCCTGGAGAGACTAAACAGCCGCAAACAACAAATTCGATAGAAAAAAAGAAAAAAAAAAGAAAAAAGCTTTAGACTTGGCGACTCATCCATCACTTTAGATTGTTGTTTCAGAAAATTCAAGAATTCAGAGAAATTTAAGCTTAGAATAAATCTTATTTGTTAACACACACACAAAAAAATTTTTTTTAAAGTTTTATCATCTTCATCATCATTTTCTTTTGCATTTTTTAAACTTTTTTTATGTCACTCCAGACAAATCATGAAGCAACTTGATGTAAGGAGCTAACAAGAACGAAATATGCTTATCGCAAATACAGGAGATGCCTATTGGCCGTAGTCTTGAAAAGACCAAGGCTATAGGTAGGAGGAAAACAGTCAGCAGGAAGAGAGTTCCACAAGCCTGCAGTTCTTGAAAAGAAGCTACTGGAATAGGAAGCTGTATTAGAATGAGGTATCAAAACAACGAATTGATGGAGACCACTAGACCAACGAGCTGGAACAAAGGAAGCAGGGAATAGATGAGACAATGCTGAAGAACACAGGCCATAATAGTATTTATAGAAAAGACTGAAACTAGCAACATCATGATTGTTAGACAGAGGGTGCAGAGAAGAAGAAAGGGTGGGGCCAATCAAATTACAGATACGTTTCTGTGGGACAGAGATTCACCAGCTCAAATATGACAACGGTATGCATTTATTCCATGCAGCGGGGTCTATACTGAACTTTTCCCTTTGCTATAGCTTGGTCATGTTTAAATCCGATTGTCTTGAGATTGAGGTATAGAGTATCTACCCACCTTTGCTTTGGCCATTCTCTCAGTTATTTTTTCAGGGTCCTCCATTTTGAATCATGCAGACAATTTTCTCTTATTTTGTCTGAGATTGGCGTAACATTGAAACGATGGCGGATATCAACAATTCAGGCATGGTCAAGTCTTGTTAGATCTGAAATCCAATGCAACATCTTCGTTTCCATGACCAATAATCTTCTTTCTGCCTCCTTTGTTGACAGTCAGTATTCAGAACTGTACAAAACAGCAGGTCATACTATAGTATGGTAGATCTTCGACTCAATCCGATCATCTTCCCTTGAAGAAGCCCACTGCTTTGATAAGCTCCTGGGACTGACCTTCTCTTCAGACTTGAAATAGAAGACTTACTTCAAATCTGTTGCTAAGACTGCTGGAAAAATGGTTGGATCATTCTTCTGCTCCAGAAGGTATCTAACACCCGATGCCATCCTCTACCTGTACAAGAGTCAAATACGTCCTAAGATGGAGTACTGCTGCCACATATGGAGAGGTGCCGCTCAAAGCGCCTTTTCCTGCCAAAACAGAGTCCAAAACCAACTTCGAAATTTAGTGGGGGATGTCCTCTTCTCTTCCCTACAGTCGCTCTCTCACAGAAGAGATGTTTCTAGTCTTTCTTTGCTCTACTGTTATTTTCATGCTTGACTGATGGTCGACTATGGTCCCCCCTTGTAAAACATTCACAATAAGAACCCGCCTAGCTAATATCACTGTCAATGATTTTCATTTTCTCCCTCTGCGTACTCAAGATGAAACGAAACTTCCATGCGCAGAGCTTCTTTCCTAGAACTACCAGTCTGTGGAACACAGTGCCGCGAGCCTGCTTCTCTGCTAACTACAATATGGTCATCTTCAAGTCCAATGTAAACAAGTTCTTGTTTAACTGTCACAATGCGATGTTGTCTCACCATCCAACAGTGAAACTCTTTAACCCTTATCCTCGAGCCTTGATAAGCGGTGGCCTTTAATGTAAAAAAATACGATGAATGAAGTGGATAAAATTTCATTACTTAAGATGACGGCTCGACAAGTATTTGTTGACATTGGACTTGAAGATAATCAGCAGAGAAGCAGTCCCATAGTTAAATTATTTAGATTTTATTTTACTGTTAATAAATATCAGTTTCTTTTTAAATGTTATGGGTAAAAATCTTCTTTTTAATATATGAATGCTAACAATATAGTTTTATTGTAGTGAAGAGAGAGATGCAATTCAAATGAATGCCAAAAAGCGACTGGCTTGAATAGCCACCCTCTTGCTTTCTCGGGTTCGTTTAGATACTCTCTCCTCTTCACTTCCAAAAGAAAGTAAGAATTTTCACAAAGACATGTTAACTCAGCATTTTTCAACCAGTAAAAATGGTTCCCGCTTGATTTAAACCCAAAATATATAACAATCTGATGCGAAAAGGGAAATTTAAAAACGGGACATTGAACAAAGAAAAGCAGATCCAGGCCAGCAGACATCAGAAGGGAGCCAGAACATACCCCCCCCCCCCCCCGCGCCGGCATAGGCCAGGAAGGCAAAAAGAAAAGGAACACTACAAACATACGTACAGGCTCCATCATCTCATGCACGCATTTCTACACATTAACAGAACAAAGGTAGGCCACACGCACACAGTGCCACACTCCCTAATACTCTCACACACACACATATTCACACTAACAAATATATAGACATGCACATCCTTCGCTCTCGTGTTGTCTTATTCAATGAACATTTACATAAACTTTCCCAAATTAACATTTCGCCACTAAAAATGACTTTTATATTCATGTAAAATTATAGTTTTGTTATTTAATCATGTTTTCCTTGATTTTTCATTTACAAAACTCTGTTCATGTTTTAGTTAGCACTTGCTAACTGGTGACCCTCATATTGTTTCAATTTCATTCATGTCCATTTATGCATGCATGCCTTGTGTATCGCCATTTATAACTTTTATAATCACATTTTATTACTTATATTAATTATCAGCATGGTTCTTGGTAATCCCCAAAGATGCTACTGTTGTCTAAATAAAACGCTATAAAGGCCAGGAGCCACACCACATAATTTTCAAGTAGTAGGATGTAAAAAAAAAAATTAAAAAATTCAAGATTAACTTTTTTATTACAAACTTAAAATTTTCAAAAAGGGAAGTAACTGCATTAGTAATATTAAAGGCTGACAGAATGAGAACAATATAACCCCCATCATGGATTCAAAATTCTATTAAATTTGAAGGAATTATATCCCCATTATCCAATTCTTTATGGTCCACAAACTTATTTATTTATTATTATAAACTATAAAGTGAAATAAGTTTCGGCATTATTCTCAAACAACTTATTTTGTACTAAAATTATAATTTTCAGGTCATTTCCTTGAGTAAAAACGATATTTAACAAATGTTTACTGTATTTAGTGTGAAAATTAAACTGAAATAAACGTTTTTACCAAAAATTGCACAAATAAAAAATAAGGAGTTATCTACCCTTGCACATTTATTGGAAAAGACTTGTTGAGTTATCTGGCCCGGCATATTTTCAGTTTAATTTTTACACTAAATACACTCAAGAAAATGACATGATTTTCGAGAATAATGTTGAAAAACACAATTTTACTGTAATCGTTAAGAGATTTTTACTTTCTTCCATAAAATAAAATGTCAGATATAAATCGAAGAGAAATATTTTTTTGCTTGTTTTTTCCTCCCATTTGCCTTGCTCCCCTCTCTACTTTCATTCCTTTCCCTTTCACATTCTCCTCCTCTCCTTTATTCTTTAATCTCCCTTCACTCTCATCCTCTCCTTCATTCTTTAATCTCCCTTCACTCTCATCCTCTCCTTCATTCTTTAATCTCCCTTCACTCTCATCCTCTCCTTCATTCTTTAATCTCCCTTCACTCTCATCCTCTCCTTCATTCTTTAATCTCCCTTCTCCTTTCTATTTCTCTTCCTCTCCTTCATTCTTTTCTCTTTTTCCCCTCTCCCTACTCTCCTCCAATATCTCCGCTCCTTTCTTTCCCTTCTCCTTCAATCTTTCCTCTTCCTTCCCCCATTCATTCTCTCCTCTTCTTCATTTTGACCCCCTCTTTTATCTTTTTATACTCTTCCTTCCCCCTAACAACAAAAAAAGCTACCCCTGTATCAATCCATAGAACATCATCCATTCTTACCTGCAATTCAACTTTCATCTGGTCTTGTTGCTCAATCATGCTGAGATCAAATTTCCGCTTCAACATGTCGACTTCATTTTGCAGCACGTCTTTGTCGTTGACCACTTCTCGGAGTTTGCTACTCAACATTTCCATGTTCGTGTCGTAAGCCTTCTGCCTATCTATCAACTCACTCTTGACTGTCGTGATGTCAGCCGACAGTTTGGCCGATCGCGCTTTCTGTTTTGTCAGACTCGTCTGCGCTTTCTTTTCCAACGCCTTCATCTTTGACTTGAGCGCAGTGTTCGCTGTCAACAGTTCCTCTACCTTCTTACCATCTTCGTCCACAGAATTGGTCCCTGCAATTAATTCCTCCTTCGTTTGCTTCTCTTTTTCAAAGTCACACTTCACCTGATTGAGTTCTTCCTGAACACTGCCCAGGTGTTTCTCAAGGGCCTCTTTTTCGTGAACTTCATGGACACACCTGCAATCAAGGAAAAGTCGCTTAGATGGAAAACTTTTTAATAAAAAAAAGGGGGTTCTTTACAATTACCTGGCCATAACAAAAAAAAAGCCAGTAACGACCGAGAATTGTCACTTCCATCTAAGAATGTGTTCAGTCAGTCAGTTCTCGCTATATTATTACGTTTCAGCATGGGACCTTGTTAAACTGTTCTCATTTTTGGACCAAAACAAATTTTCTTTAGTTTATCAAATTGTTAGGTGAAAGTACAGAATAGTTAAAACAAAGCCCTCTCCCTCCCCATGTTAAAAGAATGACTTTCTAAATAATGTCATATACCCTATAACATTAATTAATAAAAAAAAAGAAAGAAAGAAATACATTCGTTATAAGAGAATAACAATATTTATTTAACCTAACATAATTAGAAATAACTAAATTTAAAAGCGACATCATTAAACAGACCCAGCTGAATTACCTCCCTTAGATTGTTCTAATTAGCATTAGCTTGAATCAAATTAATTAATAAAATATACATAATTTTAAATTAACTAAATATACACAATAATATAAAACAAACAACAGATAATGCAATGTTTAATGGCAATATTAACCGACATATTAATTTAAACGAACAACTTGGTTTTTAGATTTAAAATTAAAAAAAAAAAGATTCTAAAAAAAATATATATTTTTAAATTTGGGAGATAAACTAATTGAAAGAGTGAAGGGAAAAAATAAAATAAGAAAACTTTTTATTTAAAAAAAAAATCTGATTAGATTTCAAATTTCATCAGTATTTGCTGCGGGACTGTGTCCTCACAGATCTGAAGAAGGGAAGAGTTCCCGAAATATCGTACGGAGTTTCCACCAGACCATTTTGATGCAGGTGTAAACAAAATAAATAAATATATATGTGCGTATGTATACATTGTATTAACGGTGAAACTATTTAACCTGTCCCACCATTATATGTCTTATTTTGCTCCAACTTGTGTCTATCCGTCACAGCTCTGCATTGTATTATTTCTAGTAAACAATGCTTCAAGCAAACTACATAAACCTTTTATAATGTTATTATTTAGAAAGCCATTCTTAACATGTGGAGGGGGGGGGCTTTGTTAAAAACATTTCCTTTGAGTATTTGTAAAACAGAAAACATTCCAATCATAATAAATATATTTGTAATAAAAAATAAAATTTAAAATTTCCAATGAAAGAAACCACTTTGTAAAATACACAGGGAACTGATTTTCGCAATTCACCGCTGACTGCTGAACACATTCTTAGCTGGAAGTGGCAATTCTTGGTCGTTATGCCATTATACCAAAAAAGCCTTAGTATCTCTATATAAAGCAAAGTTGTGTGTATGTGTGTCATGGAATCACAGTTTAATAGCAGATTTAAAATTGGCACCTTCGATTCAATGTTCGTATCAATGTCAAAAGTTCTTGAACCTTTTTTTTTTCATAACATTTTTAGCGTTTCATTTCCAGTTTAATATTTTCTATATTAGCCGACCAAAAAACATAATAATCGGAACCTTTTTTTTCACTACCGGTAAGAAAAATAAATAAGTCCAAGTAAAGTATAAAAATAAGTAAAAAAAACTTTTTTATTAACTTTTTATAGGCACTTTACATACAAATCGTTTATACTTTTCACATCAAATCATTGTACGTATTTGACATATTGTTTACTTTGAAGAGAAATCATTGAACCTTTCTTATAATATTTGCTGATTAAATTTCAGGGGAGATTTTTAAATTAAACTAACTGGAAAGAAAGATATACGAGGCATAAGCAAGAGTTCAGAAAGGGAAGAGGTTGACTGACTGACCTTTATCTCTCCCATTAGCGATCGATGCCACATTGTTTTTTTATTGCTTTTAAATTCAATGAAAAAATTGTAAGTTAAAAAAATAGTGCACACACATACACACCATGGCTCAGGTGAATTGTTTTCTTCTTTATATATCTTGATAGTCTTATTTAAAAAATAAATAAATTTGTATCAAAATTACCAAAATGTTAATATCTATATGAATAAATGTTAATGCTTATCTATTTATACGTATAAATGCGGAATGTGTTTAAAAGAAAGTTATGAATTAAATGTTTATTATTTAACATTTTGGTTTCAAGTATTTCAAGTTCTTTTTTATTTTCTTATTTATTCCCTTGCTATTTCAAGCTTATAATTTTAGCTTGAAATAGCAAGGGAATAAGTTGACCTGACTGAATAATTTAATTTTGTGACAAGAATCAGGGAAATACATTCCTTAGCTGTAAATACAGTTGTTTGTGAACAAGTATTCTTGGCTCAGAACTTCATTCTCAACTGTCATTGTGACATTAAAAGTAGTTTCTTGGAGTCAATCATTATTTGAAATGTACATTCTTCAATTCTAGTTACATGATCCCTTCAGAAGAGGGGGGGGGGTCTATAATTGACATTTATACTTTTATTTAATTAGATTTTTAAATTTTGTTTATCTTCTCATCTTATTTCAGGGAGATGATAGTTAAGTGGATAGCGACGCGGACTGACGACCTGGGTGTGCCAACTTCGAATCCAGTTAGTTCCATAAAAAATCACTTTCACTTAGGGATGTTGGCAAGCATTACATGGTCCCTTTGCAATCAAGCCTGTCAACAAAGTTGTACCGCGTTGATTCATACAAATTTACTTTTTTAGGGAATTAAAATATCTCTCCATGGGATGACTCATAAAATTTCCCAGGGACTTATTAAAACCAAATTAGTGGGTCCTAGGACTCATTAAAACCAAATTAGTGGGTCACAGGACTCATTAAAACCAAATTAGTGGGTCACAGGACTCATTAAAACCAAATTAGTGGGTCACAGGACTCATTAAAACCAAATTAGTGGGTCACAGGACTCATTAAAACCAAATTAGTGGGTCACAGGACTCATTAAAACCAAATTAGTGGGTCACAAGACTCATTAAAACCAAATTCATGGGTCACAGGACTCATTAAAACCAAATTCATGGGTCACAGGACTCATTAAAACCAAATTCATGGGTCACAGGACTCATTAAAACCAAATTCATGGGTCACAGGACTCATTAAAACCAAATTCATGGGTCACAGGACTCATTAAAACCAAATTCATGGGTCACAGGACTCATTAAAACCAAATTCATGGGTCACAGGACTCATTAAAACCAAATTCATGGGTCACAGGACTCATTAAAACCAAATTTGTGGGTTCCAAGACTCATTAAAACCAAATTGTTAGTCCCAGGACCCATTTAATTAAAAAGCTATCAGCATTATCACTTGAGTAAGCTAAAAATTAATCAAACAAACCTGTCATTTAATTCTGTCATCTGATTTCGCAATTCGCCAACTTCTTGGCTCAACTGCTGGTTCTTAGTTTCAATTTTCTTTAGATTCTCAGTGGCCACCGCGATTGCTGCATTAGATTTCTCCTCAGCAGCCGCATCCCGTTGGACTTTTGAACTCTCGATAGCTTCTTTGAGTTCTGTTTCGACCTGCAACTTTTCTTTCCTGACTTGTTCCAGCTCGGTCATTTTGGCACCAAGTTCGTTCTTCATCTGCCAAAAACTGTTCTCTACTTTGTGGAGATCGCCCCGCAGAGTCTCCAGTGCTGCGTCAAAGATCTTCTTTTCCTCCAGGGCAGACGTCAAAGAGATTTCCACATTGGCCTTCTCTTCTTTCAACTTCAGGATTTCCTGATTTTTAACGCTAAGTTCTACGTAAAACGATTTTAGGGACGTCTCAACCTCAATCAGTTTTTGTTCAAGTTCTTCCATAACTTTGTCCTAAGAAAAAAGAAAGAAAAATGGTCTTAAATATATATCAATAATAAATGATAATAAAACTTATCATTTTACTGCCGTTTCATAATATCACTGATCATCTAACTAGCATTGTTCACGTTGAAGTCAGCTGAATAGAGATCCATAGTCAAATACCTCGGTGAGATATTAAAATTATTATCACATCAAAGTCATATTTTGTAAACCAAACTATTCAAGTGATTTGTTTTTTTCAGAAACACATCACACATTTCGTTCGAAAAAAACAAACTCTTTTCACGTCATAATCACACCACATTTTTTTTCAAATTCTAACGACTATGTTTCATTTGATAAAAATTTTAAAAAACATTCATTCCATTTCATAAACGCATCACACATTCTAACGACTATGGTTTGTTTGAAAAAAGAACAAAAACATTCTTTTTCACGTCACAAATGAACCAAATATTTTCAAATATTGTACTTTTATGTTATTTTTTCAAATTAATCATCTTGAGAAAGTCTTGAAATAAAGACATTGATGAATATATAAATAACGTTTTTTTTATGTTGGAATATTATTTCCATAATTTTCATCAAAGATATATATATATATATATATATATATATATATATATATATATATATATATATATATATATAATAATAATAATAATAATAGAATTAACGATAAGTGAAGTATATATATATATATATATATATATATATATATATAGATATATATTATTTGGGGAAAGTTAGTTGACTTTTTTTCTTTTTTCTTTCTTGCCTCTAAATCTGTCTTTTAGTCGTTTTTATTCGTTGAATTGAATTAAATCTTTTAAACGTATATTTTCACCGGCAGTATATTTCCTATACTTGCTTTTTTTTCCTCACTATTAATATATTTCATCCTGTGTTTTTTTCAACGATTTCTCCTGATGAGATGTTGGACGAAAGAGCTCTCGAGACCACACCTACGGAGATTAACAAAATTCTGCTTATATTTAAAACTATTCTTTCACGCATTGTTAAAAAAGGGCTTCTTACGTCATTTTATTACATTTTATTCAATGCTTAAAAAAAAAAAGAACGAACAATATCTTTATAACTCCCGGCTTGCCCCTGGCATAATCGTTCTTAATATTTTCACTTCCGCCCTATTCCATCTTGGTGGAGAGCGTCACACCATCTCGATGCTACTTATAAACAAAAGTAAAGGTTTGTTTATTTTATAAAAAAAAAAAAAAAAAAATACATCCCTGAAGATGAAGTTTGTAAACTTCGAAATTGATTGGAAAAAGAAAAAAAAGAAATAAATTCTTTCACGCATTGTTAAAAAAGGGCTTCTTACGTCATTTTATTACATTTTATTCAATGCTTAAAAAAAAAAAGAACGAACAATATCTTTATAACTCCCGGCTTGCCCCTGGCATAATCGTTCTTAATATTTTCACTTCCGCCCTATTCCATCTTGGTGGAGAGCGTCACACCATCTCGATGCTACTTATAAACAAAAGTAAAGGTTTGTTTATTTTATAAAAAAAAAAAAAAAAAAAATACATCCCTGAAGATGAAGTTTGTAAACTTCGAAATTGATTGGAAAAAGAAAAAAAAGAAATAAATTCTTTCACGCATTGTTAAAAAAGGGCTTCTTACGTCATTTTATTACATTTTATTCAATGCTTAAAAAAAAAAAAGAACGAACAATATCTTTATATATATATATATATATATATATATATATATATATGTGATTTTATGAAGGCTTACCAAAGCATTCCTTTCAAGACACCATTAAAGATATTTTTTCTTACAAATACTATTTATTCAAATTAAATGTTTTTTCCTACACATGTTTCACTACCAAGCAGTTACTTGCTTGGCAGATCATCAGGGAAATTAAATGTCTGGAATACTGGTTTCAACTGCCGACAAAACACAATGTGGCGTTGTAATAGTTGAGGTCACTTAAGAAGAGAAGAGGAAAAAAATAAAAAATAAAAATAAAAATAAAAGTCAAACTTAAAAAGCAAGGAAGAACAACGATAAAAAAAGAAAGTCCTAGAAAAGTCTTAGAAAAGTAGCTCGTGCATTATTTCTTCCACCAAGCCAACAAGCAAATAATCGGTCCCAAATACATTCAATAAAACCACAAAAACCGGAACAATGTGCGATAATACACTTTCACGTCGGCCGGTACAATGATGAATAAATCCCCCACCCCCACCCCCACAAGAAAACAAAAGAACTAAATCATTCAAGATACCGCTCACAAGTTACCATTCCAATCCAATGATAGTATGGGAATTCCAAATCCAACTTCTCACAAAGAAAGGTCAATACAAATGTTCGTCCGAGTTCAAAGAGTCTTATTTCAATTGTTAATTTATTACCTTTCGAAACAAACACACGACGAGTTGAATGTCAATCCCACAGAAAACTCCCTTCCATTAAGAAAAAATCTTAATATAGAAACTATTTATTCAAAATACTGTTTCTAAAAATATTTATTATTAAACCTATTCCTTATAGAAATTAATCATCTAGTGTCTGGGACGTCATTTTACATTTTGGGAAAATATCCTTCATTTAACTGCCGAATTATTATCGTTTTGTTGTTTAACGAAGCGAAAAAAGCCCATCCCGCAGAATTTGTTTTTAAAAGATTATTCATATATCAAAAATAAACTGTTATTATAAAAAGGCCTTCTACAAAAATCTAGTTATTATTTTAAATCATTTAAAATATTTCCTTAACGGCTGTGTCTGTTTGCAACTCTCTGTGGAGAATATTATTCTATATTCCATAAATAAATGTTACTACGGAATATCGTTATCAGAAATCTATTTTCTATTTTGAAAAAAACTTTTTTTAATGGACCGGTTTATTTTTTTGTCAACTTTACGGGAAAATATCACTCTTACTCGTTAAATGACAGGAGACTTTTTATTATTACTAATTTAAAATGCCGTACAAAATACTTTTTATAAAAATCCAATTGTTTCTATTTTTAGAAATTAAGTCCGTGTCGGCATGCATGTTTTTAAAATTATTTTTTCCTTAATTACTTTTCCCCATTCCTGCCACCAAATTGTGTATCATCGAGCTTGTTTTTTATTGGAACAACCCCGGTCTTCACTGAATGATCTATTTTATAAGTGAAAAATCTAAATCTATATATATATATATATATATATATATATATATATATATATATATAGAGAGAGAGAGAGAGAGAGAGAGAGATAGATAGATATGCTCAAATTAATCTCCACTTATATTAGGTCTCTGTCTTTTTCTTTGTTAAGGAATAAAAAAATTAAAAAATTCCAGGAATCTGTGTACTGTCTGCATATTTGAAAAAAAAAGGAATGAATATAATATCTATATATTTATAAATATATAAAGGAATAAATATATTTGGAAAAAGGAACAAATAAGAAATCTGCCAACAAGACAACCCCAAAAAATTAATATTGTTAAAAAATATTTGATCACATTTACCTTTTCTGTAAGTTTTCCTTCAGCGAGTGTTAGATTTTTCATCATTGTCGTCTGCTCCGACTCCAAGCTGAAGATCTGCACTTGTTTTTTCTTCAAGTCACTCTGCGCCTTTTCCAACTGTGATTCCAATTCCGTTGTCGTCTGCATTAGAAGTGACAGTCGCATCTTCTCTTCCTCGACGGTTTGAATCTTAGAGTCAAACGTCTCTTCGATTATTCGCCTTTCTCGTTGGATCTCCTGAAAGGCTGTTTCCCGCTCCAACATATCGACCTGGATATTCTCCAGCTGCCGGGCAAGCATCTCTTTCTCGCTCACCGCCTTTTGCCTCGTCTCTGACAACTGCTGGTGAAGACGGTTGTTGTCTGCTTTCAGGCGTTCTACAATCATCCCCTGGGAGGATACCTGTGCTTGGAGCGTTGTCATTTCCTTCTGAAGTTCCACTCGAACTTTGTTGGCGTTTTGTAACTGATCGTGGTACCATTGCTTTGTGCTGACGATGGATGCAAGATCGCTTTTAGCTGCCCGGGATTCCGTGTCCGACAGCATCTTATTCTGTAGCGTGACTTGTACTTCAACGTACAATTCAGCAACTTTGTTCTTCAGGGCCTGTATCGTGACGTCCCTGGAACGAAGGTCGTCTTTAAGTTCGCGGACCCTGATGTGCTGTTTATCTGTCGTCTCCATGGTAGCCTTGAGCTCTTCGTCCAGGCGTTTCACATCGTCTATCCTTTCCTCGAGCAGCTTCTGTGTGTCTGCCAGACAATGCTCCAGATACACACGACTGTCTTTCAAGCTCTCAATGTCTGCCTTCAACGCGTTTTGTTTCACATCTGTGTCAGATTTCTGGGCTGACATGAACTTGAGCTGGAGAGATGCCAGTTGGGCCTGCAGCTCGGCTCGTTCTTGAAGAGCAGTCTGTGCTTCGGAGGTCAGTATCTCAAGCTGACCTTCTAGCTGAGCTTTTTCTCGAAGAATTTCATTATCAACTTTTCCGATTCCGGACGATTGGTTGTTTGTTGCAAGCTGGGAAACAAAAAAAAAATATGAAAGTAAGTTTTAAACAAAATAAAATCTATTTTTAAACGATAATTTAAAAATTGCGTCATTATTTAATTTTGAAATCTATAATCATCATCACCATCATATTCAGTTTAACGTCAGTTAAACATACTGGCATGCGTTAGACAGCTTTTAGAAATTGACTTCCAAACTAATTTATCTCTGAGTAGGTCTTCATTTATCTCTCTTTACTTTCAAATCCATTCTTATCACTTCGTCCCATCTTTTCCTTGACCTTCTCCCATGAAATGAACCTGCTACCTCAATTGTTCTACATCTACTAATCCCAAAACTCTCATCCATTCTTTCAATGTGACCGTACCATCAAAGTCTCCTGTTTTGTACACATCTTCCTATACTGGCCAGATATAATCTTCCTCTGAGGTCATCAGATCTAAGCCTGTCTTTTAGACTCACATTGCACATCCATTGTATCATTCTCATATCATTTCTCTCCATGCAACACATGTCTTCAACTCTCACTGGCCAGATTTCACTTTCATACATCATTACACTGTGTAAACATGCCCGATACACTCTTTCCTTGGTCGACAGTGGTAACACTATGCTGGTTAATAATGGCAGAAGTTCCATCCACTCTTAACACTATTTTGATACTTCATTGTAATATAGCTTTCTATTCCAGTAGCTTCTTCCAAGAACCGCAGGTTTGTGGAACTCTCTTCCTGCTGATTGTTTTCCTCCTACCTATAATCTTGGTGGATAATCATAAAAGATTTAAAGTTTTCATAGCTTTTTCATCAACAAAAAAAAAATACAAATGGCATAGTGATAAAAAAAAAGCTAAAGCAAGTAAAAAGATTCTCGGGCAACAGGAGAAACATAAATGCATTCTGGTGGATTTATTTTCATGATTAAATTATTTTTTGTATAGGAATTTTAAAAGTTTTTAATGCAATTCATTTTTTATTTTATAAATATTTGATTAATAGTAAATTAAAAAATAATAATGTGTAATTATGTTTGGGAATTTTCGAGATGAGGATTGGGAATTTTCGAGATGAGGATTGATAATTTGGATTATTCGGACTACTATTCTCATCTTGGTTGTTATTCTCAAAACGTTTCGGCCGATGTAACATCCAACCCTCTTCTTGTTGAACTCGGGAATCTGTATAGAATTTTGAAGGAACCCTTTATTTAATCTACGGGGATAGCTTGCTGCCGTTGTCAGCCAGAAGTAAAAAGCCTTAAGTAATTCTTAATTGTATTCTTAGTATCGCCTGCACTGAGGATTGAACCTTCAACCTCCAGAAGAGTGTCACTTGGAACTAATTATTACTTAGTACTTAGTGGATTAAATAAAGGATTCCATTCAAAATTCTGTACAGATTCCAGAGTTCGACACATGTTTGGACTATATCGTTCTTTTATTGCAACCTTTGTTCATGTTGGAAAGAAAAGAATAATAGAGAAGAAACAGTTTTCCATGGACGAAGATAAAAGGAGGCTAAAAAGACATGTAACACATAAAACGCTCACAAGGAAATAACTAAGAAAAACTTCTCAACAAAAAATACCATTGTTCCCATTACAATAAGAAACGCACGTGTTGCCAAGGCAAGAAAATTAAATCGGCGTGCAAATGCACGTAATATATAAAGTTTATTTACATAGAATTTCAATAGCAGTGGCACATCACTCAAAGAATAATTTACAAACATGTCACCTGGTTGATTGACCATAGTCTGAGAGTCGAGTGACTCGATCATGAAAATAACCTGTTAGGGTTTGAAAAGCCTGCTTAATAATTAAGACTGGGTCGGACGACGGCCAATCATCTTGTAGGTAACCCCAAATAAGAGGAAGTTCAAATCCAGTCGGTTCCATAATATCACTTTCACTTAGGGATGTTGGCAACCATTACATGGTCCCTCCTGCAAGAATACCAACACGAGAATCAAGCAGGTCAACAAAGTTGTGCCATGTTGATTCACACGAATTTACTTTATCATTTAGACGACATTTTGGCTGGTAAAAAAATACTTTCTAATTTTTAATTATTGATATAATTTAGCTTAAATTTTATTTTTATATAGGTTTTCAGTTTTATCATCTTATTTTAAGTCGTGGGTCAAACAATCATTCACAGGAACCAAATTAAAATTTTGCCAAATAGGTGGAGTTTTTGTTGGGGGGGGGGGGGAGTAGATACTTACATGCCTCTCTACAAAGAAAAGGTGTGGCACTATAGCGATTTTTGAGTGTGTGTAGGGTGGTAAAGTGTTCGAAATATAACAGGTAATAAATCTTTTGAAGGTACTGCCTAGGAGGAAAGCCTCTTCAGAAACTGCCACAAGTGAATATAAGAAGTTATACAATAAGAAAAAAACTTTAAACGTTACCTGCGATCTCTTTTCCATGAGTGGTTTCATCACATTCTTAAACAATGGCCCTGGGTCCGGCAGGGTTATCTTAGGTCTGGACACGCTCGGGATACGTGGGGCAAAGTTTGAAGGTGGCAGGCCAGAGTCTTTCTCAGGCAGCTCTACACTACTGCCAATGCTCACATTGTCTGGAACGTCTTTGGTCGGCGGCGAATATTTACCACTGACGAGTGGAGGGTGAGGTGGTGGCTGCTTTTGCTGTTGTCCCATGGAGAAATTCTCAGATTCAAGGCTGAGTTCCACGGGGTTAAATGATCGCTCCCGCACGGGGGGTGAATGGCGTCCGTTGCGGAGCCGTTTCAAGAAGGCCTCAAGCTCTACCGCCTTAACCGGTGGCAGGGACCTGAGGAAGGCCTCGGCGTTAGAGTCATCTGCATAGTTGTAGTCGTCTTCAGCATCACAGTCGGAGAGTTGGAAGGAAGCACTTTTGGTAGAATCCGTTTCCTCGGACCGACAATTTTCACTCGTTTTCCGATTTGGCACTTGTTCGGACAGAGTGGGGAGAGTAGCATGGGGGTTGTCGGGTTTCAGAGACGGGGAAGAGGTGGAGACAGAGGAAGACATAGGATCGAGGGGAGTGACATGTGTTGTGATAGTTGCTGCTGCTACTGTATCCGTCGAAGTTCGCTCAAGTTCATTCACACGATCATTCTTTGCAGAAGACTTTCGTTCAAAACATTCATTAATATCAGCAGTTTGTTTCGTTTGGGGTCGTTTCGAGTGCGAGTCCGACCAGGGAGGTTTGTCAGAAAACTGTGTCGTGTTGCTTTCTGTTGGAACAGATATTTTATTTACAGAGCTTGCATAATCATCGATGCCCACTAAGGTGTCGACTTTTTCTTTGCTATTTTTTGCATATATAGTAGGGAGATTGTCTACAGGGCTGGGGGTTCGGTGAAGTACTTCGGCATCAAGGCAAGTGAACTTGGTGGGTGAATCATTTTTTTGCGTTGATAGGGTGGTGTCAGTTTTATATGAGGCAGATTCCTGTAAAAATTAAAAGAGAAAAAAACATTAAAATTAAGCCAGGAGGGGGGGGGGTCTCAACAAGTAGCCTCAAGTAGTACGGTTTCAGAAAATTTCAATTTTAATAATAATTTCACTTTTTAAATCATTCTTCCTTACAAATCTTTTAAATCTCTAAAACAAAAAAATATTTATTTTTCAAATACTTTTTGTTAATTTTAGTTTTCAAAAATCTAATTTGTAAAAATCAAAAACAAACTAAAGATTTTTTTAAAATAGTAAAGTTTTTAAAAACTAATTGTTGTGGCCTTGCAGGCCGATACTAATGAAGACACACAGTGGTATAATTAGCAAAAGTATATTAACAGAAGTATATTAACAGAAGTATGTTACAGGAGTACGCGGCATGTGCTTGGGGCCGTAACTGACACACTTCACTTAGATGTTACTGACGCTTAGATGTTACTGTATAAGTCCATTTATTCCTGAAATAGGTAGATCAGCTTACCCTATAACAGTAATATTTAAACTTTTTTTTATAGTTTTGGATTTTTACAAACTTTTTTAAAACAAAAATTAACAAAAATTTAAAAATAAATTAATTAAATTTTAAAACGTTGTGTTTGAAGGCTATGACAATGCAGTTTGGTAGAAAACCTGTGGACACGAGTCAAGGTAAATAGAACAAACAACAATATTGAAAGGTTTCAATAATTTTCGATAATTTTATTTACCAACCAAAAATCATTGAAACCTTTCAATATTGTCGTTTGTTCTATTTACCTCGTCTCGTATCCACGGGTATCTACCAAACTTCATTGTCATCACCTTCAAACACAACTTCTTACATATACGCACAATGCTTCAAGCAAACTACAACATCCTTCTCGTTAGTTAAATTTTATTTTAAGTAAACCCTAACTCTCTTCTATCCAGTTCAACTGACTTTTCAAGTATCTCACAAAAAGCCAACTTGATCCAGAGGCCCAGACATAACTCATTTGCTGTTCCACTTTTTGTTGTCCTTTTGTCGTCCATAACTCTTTCTGGTTCTGATGCTAAAAAAAATCTTTTCACACGTTCAGTAGAGAATCACTTTCTTTTCAAGTTCTTCACACCTACATGGCATGGCGATGCCACGGCAGCTGGTAAAAAGGACTAACATTAAATGAAGCAAAACTTATCCATTTACTTTCAATTCAGTATTAATTTGGGATAGGTTGTCTGATCTATCTATCTATATATATATATAAAATAGTAACTGTGTGTGTATGCGTCTGCATGATCTTTGTGTCTTATGTTCACCCAAACCACTGGAATTGCTTGAAAATGTGGACTACTGACCTCTCAGTGAAGGTCATAGGCCATATAAAAAAATATCACTTCAATGCTGGGGGTCCTCGGGTAGCACCCCCCCCCCCCCCTGAAAACTGTTTTCCCTTACATTCAAATGAAATTTAAACCATAGGTAAATGACCAAAAATGATGTCTATTCCCAAAATTTCAGCAAATTTTGATAATATTAAGAGACCCCTCCCCTCGAAAACTGTTTTCCCTTTGATTCAAATCAAATTTAAACCATAGGTAAATGCCCAAAAATGATGTCTAATCCCAAAATTTCAGCAAATTTTCATAATATTAAGAGGGTCCCCCGGAGCACAACCCCCCCCCCCTCCTGAAATTTAAACCATAGGTCCACCGAAAATTCAAATAGGTCCAATTTCAATGAAATGTATACCTTATTTAATACATATTAAATAAGGATGATTTACATAATATATATATATATAATAAATGTGAAGCGAGAGCCAGTGGGCAAAGCCAGCTAGTAGTGTTATAATTGTAGACTTGAAGAATTTCCATTAATTTTACATTGATTGGTTTACATTCAACATCAGTTCATTTCCCAACAATATCAACAAATGATTGAACACAATAGATTTGATAGGATTTTAACTCTGAATAAACAATTTGATCGTCCACGACAGTATCCATTAGACCAATCATTCACTCGGGAAAACTTAAGGTCATCACAGTTTTTCTTACCTGAGAGATGTTGGGCAAATTGAGAGAACCGATCGAAGACGTGTCTGTTTCATTGTTAGACAGATTCAGATTTCCACCTTTTAGTCGCTTCTCCGCCTCAGCCACAATTTGAGCCACAACTTCAGGAGGGGCAGGGGTCAAATTCTTATTGCCTGCAAAAAAAAAAAAAAATGGGTTATCAAATTAATATTAAGCAAACATGTGTGTTAGGGCTGGTACGTCATTACCGCAACACATGTGGTTGAAAGGTCGATGATCATCTTTGTTGCATACATGTCCTGTTCGAAATCGATAGGTGTTCATTTCCGGTGTGCAGCAGGATATAATGCATCTAACTGGTTGCAATAAAAAGGGCTCGTTCAAATGAAGGGATAACACTGTGTTATTAACAATTAACAACTTTTATTATAAAAGGGCTCATTCAAATGAAGAGACAATGCAAGCTGACTTCCAAAGAAAGAAAGGGTATAATCTCAGCATTTAGACTGTATCTTGAACATAAAAATATATTTCACAAGGGGACATCCACTTGCACTGGACATTACTTTTCCTAGAAAGAATCTTGCCTGAAACCTGCGTTTTTAGTTATACACTGTAAAAATTTGCTTCCAACAAACTTTGACGATCATAATTTAGTTACTAATTTTGCTACCAAAATAAATTTGGTACCATTGTTCATGTTTTAAAAAGATATATGTGACTGCAATAGAAGTTTCTAGATATAATGAAAATAAAATGTTGGTTTGGGATACCTACTTAGAAGTATAGCAGGATTTTCCCTGGAGCCTTTTTGTCATCATAAAATGTTGGTTTGGGATACCTACTTAGAAGTATTCAAATGTACTGATATGGTGTGGTGATGTGATAGATATGAAAATAAAATGTTGTTAATAATAAGTGATGCTAAAGTTGGTCCATTCATACAATAATGATGCAATTGGTCGATAAAGTTTTTTATAACCAGAAATCTACTACTTGCCAAGTCTCTAAAAATTACTTTCAGATGTCGAAAACCACAAAGTAAAAACTGCTTTGGATTGGGTTTTTTTATTTTATTTTATAGTATAGATAAAAAAAAAAGTTTGTCCATGGCTGTACAGAATTCGAAAGTAATTTTGAAGGCTTCAATTTTCTAATTTCCAACACATTTTGAACGGTCATAATTTGGTGGTTAATTGAGCTACCAAAATAAATTTGGTACCATTGTTCATTGTTAACCGTAACCCTAACCATTGTTCATATTTTGCAAATATCTATGTGGCCACATTAAAAGTTTTTAGATATAATGAAAATAAAATTTTGGTTTGGATACTTTTATAGAGATGATTGGACGGATCTAAACTCTTATAAAATGACATCTCTGATACGATGCAGATTTAATATTTGAAGACAAGAGACTTTACTGATCTTACCTATCACAGACCATTGGAGATGAAGAGCTTCGGCGACAGTCTCAAAAGCATTTGAAACATCAGGGTTCAAATTGTCCACAGGCGTTCGGTCCTGTGAAGGGGGGGCAGCTGTTATTTTAGTAGATGCCATTTTTCTTTTCACAGGATATTTAAACTTTGACTTTGACTTTTCTTGTCGTTCTTTGATCTTATACGTCACAGACTTCGTGTTAGCTGACACCTGTAAACGATGAAAACACAATTACAAGAAAAAAATATTTTTATTATTGAAATTGCATTGGCTATATATAAATATATATATATTTAAATAAATTTCTTTAGATTCACACAAAAGTTCATGTAGTAGTTCAATAGCGTATAATATAATAATAATTATTATTCCAAAAACATTCAAGATTTCATCCAACAACATTTTATTATCAGACAATATATATATATATATATATATATATATATAAAATGGATAATATTAAGATTAAGAATTATATTAGATCCTATCGAGATACGGTGAAGCTCAATATATTGGATAGAGCATTTATGTATGGATAATGAAGTGATGAAGTGGATAAAATTAGTATAGTTTACAGATATATATATATATATATACTAGAAGAATATCCATCCCAGGATGGGTAAAATGGATTCCTCGAAAAGAACAGTATTGCACAACTTTTATGTTCCATTACAAAGAAAGATTAAAATCAAGATATATAATGCTATTAAATCTTATGTCGAGAATCCTTATTCTCATTCTGATCAAAATCAATCGTATGATTTTTATTTTTTTGTCTAAAAAATCTAAGGCTTATTTGAAATTCAGGGAATCTTGCTTAATTGCTGTCTAATAACTATGGATCAAATTTAATGTAAATCTGAAATATTTGAAGCTTCAAATGGAAGGTTATGCCCATATTATGCCCCTAAAACGCAAAACCAAAGAAATTGAAATTAAGAGGAATATTTATTAATTGATGTCTAACGCATATTGTTAAAACTTCATAAAAATTGGAGGTATATTAATTTTCACAAAGGACTTCCACCCTCTTTTTTACCCCTTTTGCATAAAACTAATATATCTCATATTATGACCCATTACGCCTAGCAGCTATGCTCCAAAATTCATAATGATCAGTTAATTAGTTTAAGAGTAAATCCTGTACATGCAAATACATAAACATATGTAACTTTATATAAATAGAGATATAGTCATCCACAGACAGCTGTTTCATCATATATATATCTAAATGAATCTCTCTATAAAAGTAGGTAACCCAATGCGAAAGTTTCTTTCATTTATCATTCCTATATTACTGTTATTTAAATCAATAATACAACATAATATTTTGAAATACTCTATATATAGTACAGATGAACGATTCAAAGACAGTTCTTTGAATACCTAATTTGCATAACTATTTTTTAAACGGTTCATAATAGATTAATGTTTGATGTTATTGATTTGTAATTTTATTGCCCTATTTTTACTATAAATATGCAATAATTTCGTCGATGTAAACAGTAATTAATTCAAGTTATTTAATAAACGGATAAATTGCTAAAAAAAACTTACTTTAATTAAACTAACAACGCTCACTACGAGGCATAAGCAAAAAGAGAAAAGGGAGGGAGAGGGTGGCTGGCTCGCTTGCTCTCTCGCCCTCTCTCTCTCACCCTCTCCCATTAGCGATACATATTTTCTTTTTTATAGTTTTTAAATTCAATGATTGTTTTGATCCTATAGGCAAAACATTTTGCAAAGTTTCAGAGTGTGAGAGAGAGAGAGAAAGAGAGGGTGAGAGAGCAAGTGAGCGAGCCACCCCTTCTCTCTCTCTCTCTCTCTCTCACCCTCTCCCGTTAGCGATGCATATTTTAATTTTGATGGTTTTTAAATTCAATGATTGCTTTGATACCATAGGCAAAACGTTTCACATTTGTGTTTAAACATTCCTTTGCTGCCTTTTAGAGGCCTGACTAGATTTTCAATAAGTTGACATCTGTTTTTAAATTGTAAGTTTAAAAAAAGAACCCCAACACACACACCATCACTCAGGCAAACTGATTTTTTTTCTTTCT
>OY744544.1:72336668-72371668 GCA_963556195.1 Sepiola atlantica
GGGAGGGAGGGGGGTCTGTGTCATAATTTAGATGAATCGCTATTTTTTTTATTTGCCCAGCTGGATCTTAAATTTAACTTGACAGAAAATTTGTCACATACGTTAATAAATAATTATGTTTTTGATGAATGAAAAGAAGATATAGTTTAAGAAACTGAATATTATTGATTTTTTTTGTTGATACAGTAAATAGAATTTATTTTTTAACTTTACAATACAGAGAGAAAGGTGGGATAGAGAGAGGGTGAGAGGGAAAGAGAGAGAGAGTGAGAGGGAAAGAGAGAGAGGGGAAAAAGAGAGAGAGAGGGGAAAAGGAGAGAGAGAGGGGAAAAAGAGAGAGAGAGAGAGGGGAAAAAGGAGAGGAAGGAATATGAGAGAGGAGGAGGGAATATGAGAGAGGAGGGAATATGAGAGAGGAGGAGAGATGGAAAGAGAGGGAGAGATGGAAAGAGAGGGAGAGATGGAAAGAGAGGGAGAGATAGAAAGAGAGGGAGAGATGGAAAGAGAGGGAGAGATGGAAAGAGAGGAGGAGATGGAAAGAGAGGAGGAGATGGAAAGAGAGGAGGAGATGGAAAGAGAGAGAGAGAGGGAGAATAGAAAGAGAGAGAGGGAAAATGGAAAGAGAGAGAGGGGGAGATGGAAAGAGAGAGAGGGGGGAGATGGAAAGAGAGAGGGGGGGGGGAGATGGAAAGAGAGAGAGGGGGGGATGGAAAGAGATAGAGAGAAGGGTGAGATGGAAAGAGAGAGAGAGAGAGGGGTGAGATGAAAAGAGAGGGGGGAGATGGAAAGAGAAAGAGAGAGGGGTGAGAGGGAAAGAGAGAGAGAGAGGGGTGAGAGGGAAAGAGAGAGAGAGGGGGGTGAGGGGGAAAGAGAGAGAGAGAGAGGGGTGAGAGGGAAAGAGAGAGAGGGGTGAGAGGGAAAGAGAGAGAGAGGGGTGAGAGGGAAAGAGAGAGAGAGGGGTGAGAGGGAAAGAGAGAGAGAGGGGTGAGAGGGAAAGAGAGAGAGAGAGGGGTGAGAGGGAAAGAGAGAGAGAGAGGGGTGAGAGGGAAAGAGAGAGAGAGAGAGAGGGGTGAGAGGGAAAGAGAGAGAGAGAGGGGGGTGAGATGGAAAGAGAGAGAGAGGGATGAGATAGAAAGAGAGAGAGGGATGAGATGGAAAAAGAGAGAGAGGGGGAGATGGAAGAGAGGGGGGGAGATGAAAAGAGATAGTGAGGGGGGGATGGAAAGAGATAGAGAGAGGGGTTAGATGGAGAGAGAGAGGGGTGAGATGAAAAGAGAGAGGGGGGATGGAAAGAGAAAGAGAGAGGGGTGAGAGGGAAAGAGAGAGAGAGGGGGGTGAGATGGAAAGAGAGAGAGAGGGGTGAGATGGAAAGAGAGAGAGAGGGGTGAGATGGAAAGAGAGAGAGAGGGGTGAGATGGAAAGAGAGAGAGAGGGGGGAGATGGAAAGAGAAAGAGAGAGGGGTGAGAGGGAAAGAGAAAGAGAGAGGGGTGAGAGGGAAAAGGAGAGAGAGAGAGGTGAGATGGAGAGAGAGAGGGGTGAGATGGAAAGAGAGAGAGAGGGGTGAGATGGAAAGAGAGAGAGAGGGGTGAGATGGAAAGAGAGAGAGAGGGGTAAGATGGAAAAAGAGAGAGAGGGGTGAGATGGAAAAAGAGAGAGAGGGGTGAGATGGAAAAAGAGAGAGAGGGGTGAGATGGAAAGAGAGAGAGAGGGGTGAGATGGAAAGAGAGAGAGAGGGGTAAGATGGAAAGAGAGAGAGAGGGATGAGATGGAAAGAGAGAGGGGTTAGATGGAAAGCGAGAGAGGGGTGAGATGGAAAGAGAGAGAGGGGTGAGATGGAAAGAGAGAGAGGGGTGAGATGGAAAGAGAGAGAGAGGGGAGATGGAAAGAGAGAGAGAAGGGGAGATGGAAATAGAGAGGGGGGGAGATGGAAAGAGAGAGAGGGGTGAGATGGAAAGAGAGAGAGAAGGGGAGATGGAAAGAGAGCGAGAGAGGGGGGGAGATGAAAATAGAGAGAGAGGGAGATAGAAAGAGAAAGGGAAACAGAAAGAGGTAAACAGAGAGAGGGAAAGAGAAGTGGAGATGTTGTCTATCCGTGTTTCTTTCCACGTGTTGTTGTCACCATCTTTAATTGTTTCACCACGTGGTAACAACATACATACAACGCAACTAGAAATCTGTCCAGGGACTTTTTTCAGAAACGATCTTGTCCAAAACTGCCCTTTTCTTATTTATACCGGTGGGAGGGGGTATGTCTCCCTGCAAGCACTCTTAATACATCTCCGTATCACATTCTCTGTTAAAAAAAGTGAGATCTTGTCATCCCCCATCTCTCTTTCATTATACGACTGACCACTTAACAAAGGAAAAGTGACATTAAATGAATCAGAAGTTTTGTTACCTTGGAGCATGGAATTACTGAAAAATTATTTTATTATTATTATACTTTCTCATGTAGCCCGGTAGAGTGAGACCAACAATTTTCTCCATCCAATGCACTGCAGCCAGGATCGTGTCATTCTGACGTTTCCTCGCTGACAGGTCGGACATGTGTTGTTGTATGCTGCCACTCTCGCATACAATGGAATCCCTGCATTTTATAAAATTGTTGACAACGATATATTTATTTGAGTGACTTACATCGTTGGGTGTTGGTAGCCAATCTACAATTTGGCAGTTTCTTTCTTTCTTTTTTGTTTATTATTATGACGTCCGGTCTCCTTGCTTGGATGTGTGTATCTGTCCCAAAGGATTTTATTATTATCTTATTATTATTATTTTTATTTTTATTATTATTATTATTTTTATTTTTATTATTATTATTTTTATTTTTATTATTTTTTTTTTGTCTTCTCGTCTCAAGCTTGAGGCTAGACGTTTCATGAATGACTTTCAACTTTTCCTGCCTGTTGCTATTTCGCTTGTGCCGCCCATCAGGATCAGGTTGTCATCAACTGATCCTCTCCATGTCTTAAGCGGACTACCATGTGGCTTTGGGCCATCAACGTCAATGTAGGACACACTTTGGAGCATTTTGGATGACTGACAGCAGGCTATGTGGCCAAACCAATTGAGACGTTGTTGCGCGACATACTTTCTCATGGAAGCTGGTAGAGTGAGACCAGCAATTTTCTCCATCCAATTTGCTGCAGCCAGGATCGTGTCATTCTGACGTTTCGTCGTTTATCATGTTTCGCAGCCATACAAGAGTACAGGTCGGACATGTGTGTTGTACGCTGTCACTCTTGCATACAATGGGGATCCCTGCATTTTGTAAAATTGTTGACAGCTGCCTAAAGATTCTTCATGTGGCAGATATACGTCATCTTATAGTTGTGTCAGATGATGTTGAGAGATGATAACCAGTTTGTGTGCAAGAAGTGTAAGACAATGGGGAATGATGAGAACTCGGATGTGGAGGGAATATATTTGGATAGTGACGTTATTGAGGTTAGAAGGGTAAAAATTAATATCTTTCAAGGGCAAACCAGAAGAGTACTTGACTCGGTGTTCTGTCAGATTTTGTTCCTGATATTAAAGACTGTTTTGGGTCGCTTACTCTTCTGGTTTGCCAAGTTTTGCACTAATTTTTATTTATTAATTTATTTATTAAATTGTTAGGTGAAAGTACAGAATAGTTAACAAAGCCTTCTCCTCCTCCCCATGTTAAGACTGGCTTTCTAATTAATCTTCTGCAGTTTTCTGCAGTATCTATAACATGGGGAGGGGGTGGGGCTTTGTTAATTATTCTGTACTTTCACCTAACAATTTAATGAATAAATTAATAAATTTGGGATACTGAAACTCTCGCTGGAAGTTATATTACGGATGAAGTTTAATATCAGGAACTAAATCTGACTGCACATCATTTGCTGCTGACTGAGTCGGGTACTCTTCTGGTTTTCCTTTTCAAGATCTACTACTCATTTTTAATTAGACTTCGTTTTGGGTTCCTTTTTTTTTCCACAAATCCTTTTCCTCGACAAGATACCTCCTTCCATTATATATAACATGGAGCAATATGCTTTCCGAGTGCAGATGACGTTTGCAGAGTTATTGAGTACGAGCATTTTTGTTACCTTGGAGACGTGCTGTCATCAGGTGGAGGCTGTGAACTCATGGCAGCTACACGTTGCAAGTCTGCCTGGAAACAGTTCAGAGAGCTGCTAATAATCCTAACAAACAAACACCTGCCAACAGCTACGAGAGGTTGTGTACACTCCTCATGTGTCAGAAGCGTGCTAATGTATGGCTCCGAAACCTGGGCTGTCTCTGCTGGCACACTAAAGAAACTGCACATGTCAACTTGAAAAGCCTCACGGACATCATGCAGAAGAGCAGACTGCGTTGGTTGGAGCACATTGAGTGCAGCAAGTCCAACAGTTGAATGTGCCAGTGGAGAAGACCACCACTGGCAGACACAAATTGTCTTGGGAGGCCGTGGTCAAACGTCATAGGAAAGCCATGGCTATGAATTCCATCAAGCCTCACCAAAGACAAAAAGCCTCAGATCTAAACTAGACAATCAGGACCCACCCTCATCAAAGTATTAATTATGGCCTGATTGAACAAATAAATGATGATGATGATGATGGCTACCTGACATTGCATGGGGACATGGACAATTCCAATATTTTTCCCAATTTCGATACAATTGCTGTTCGAAATTCTCGATTCCGATTCTTTTTAAATCTCTAAATATATATAGTTATAAAGTTGTTGTTTTTTTTTGGGGGGGAGGGGTCGGATTACCGTAAAACCCCATGTAATATGTGCATATATTTTCCCAAATGTATAAAATACAACTGTCGTGGGATGATCTATAAATTTTGTTTTACTGGCAGTTTTAAAAAAAATTTAATTAAAATAAATGTTTATAATGAATACCAGCAATGGAAATATTTGTTTTAAACAAAAAAAAAATAAATAAAAGAATCGTTTTCGGCATCAGAAAATATGCACAAATTTTTCTTATTCCGATACCCCCCAAAAGTTCTGATTTTTCTGATTCCGATTAATCGTTCCAACACTATAAAAGGGTTAAAAAGTGTGTGCAACATCTTTCTTTTAAAGCCTCTCTCTCTCTCTCTCTCTCTCTCTCTCTCTCTCTCTCTCTCTCCCGTTAGATTTCAGTTGGAGATTTTCAGTAACATATTCTGAGTCCTTGTACAAAAATACACTAATATGTTAAATTTCATTGCATAATCTTGTGTTTTAGGGGAAAATATCCAATCGTGCGAGGCACAAAAATAGTCATAACGTCCTTATTTTTAGTCAGATTTAAAAAAATTTAAAAGATTCTTTCTTAGATCATCAAGCTCTTTCTATATATACCATTATTGAGATATGTTAAGCAATTAAAATTTTGTCATGTGTATTGCTACTATATATTGCAAGATTTCTTCGGTATTATTGTTGATTAAGATCTTTCACTAAATCGCCCCCTTGCCTCCATAAAATATGAGCTCTACCTTTTTTAGGCAATTTAAATGCGAACACCCTGAAAAACTTGGCAGAAAGAATAAAACAAAGACAATTATTTTAGAATTTAGAGTGGGGATTAGTTTCACATATAAATTTAATATAAAATAATCCCAAATTTTAGGGTAATTCTAGCGTTTTAGAGCATTTTTTCCTATGAGAGATAAATCCTGTTCATATTTCTTTTCTTTTTTTTGGGGGGGGGGGCTCTTCTTTTTTTCCCCTTTTTTAGACGATTATGTGTAGTTTTAATAGGGTCTTTGTGGAAGGGGTGGGGGGGGCTTGCCACTCGGACTTTGGGTTAGTAGTAGGGCTAGGGATAATTACGTGTGAACATCCTGAAAACTAAGCAGAAAGAAAAAAACAATTATTTAGAATTTATAGTGGGGGATAAGTTTCATAAATTTAATGTAAAATAATTCACCATTTCCGGGCTGTTTTAGCATTTTAGGACAAGTAATCATTTTTTTTTCTATGGGAAATAAAACCTGTGCGTTTTTCTTTATGGGGGTCTGCTTTAAAAAATATATATATTTTTTTAGACTATTGAATGACCGGGAAATGGGAGATCATTTTACGTTAAATTTATATGCGAAACTGATACCCCCTCTATAAATTCTAAATTATTTTTTTACGAAGCTAATTATTTATAACGAGCTGCTGCTGCTGATTAATTTCTATATCAGCAATACTAGCACAATATTTTTCCGGATAGAGTAATTTAAAATTACTACTACCAGAGGACAAAACAACTTACAATTATAATTTTAATGCATAAAAAAGATAAAAGATTTATTTATTTACTAGTTGGAGTACGAAAAATAGTTTTTAAAAAATGTTTGATACACGTCATGTTGAAAGGTTTTAAGATTACAAAAAAAATAATGGATCAATTAATTTCGTACCACAACAATAATTGAAACTGATATTTTTCCTGGTTGTTTTCCAAATTTCATGACAAAATTCCTCAAAGCTGAATGGTACGATATCTTTAAAATAAGGGGGTGGGGGGTAAAAATGTGATGTAAATGACCGAAAATGGCATTAACATTTTTATGACTTTATTTGCTAAAAACTCTACAAATATATAATGTAGATTATTATTTATTAATGCATATGAAAGGATATTCATTTCTGAACAAAATGGTGGTATTTTGACGACTTGAAGTGCTTTGGTTTTTAAAATATGACTATTTTAGTAGAACTCCCTTGAAATCTGTGATTATCCAAACCATTTTGTGGTTGGTTACTACTGTAATTCCACGTCGATGCTTATAGGTACTACAAAAGATCGAGTTGCATCCAACTCCCTTTCCACAAACTGAGTAAGATAACTTTCCTTCTTCTGGGTGCTTGCCAACACTATAACCACTGCACTGATCAAAGCTATCGGCTTCCTGGACCAAAATGCACCAAACATTGATGTTTTATTGTTTTTTACTCTTTGCAAAACTAAATCATGTTCTGCAAAATCAAAAAAAACAAACTATTTCTGTCCCTCCTTCCCCCTCTCACTCCCTTTCACTCAACCAAACACCATGAATAAATACTTAAACTTGAAGCATAACAACTTTTACCAAAATGACCGGATTCGGCATTAAATAACCCAAAAAGAGTTGATATGCCATAAACAACCAAACCAAATACCATGAATAAATACTTGAACATATAAAAAAAATTGAAGCATAAAAACCTTCACACCATACTACAACTAATGTTTCTGCATTAAATGACCCATAAGAGGTTGTTGATATGCCATAAAACAAATAAAACTACACTGATCATCATTTTGGTCTTGGTAACATTCATTCTCAGACCTTGACTTTCCATAGCATTCTTCCAACTCTTGAACTTTACAAGTAGGTTTTCCATTGTTTTACAGGCAAGTACTTAATCATCAGCATACGGCATCTCTTCTCGGCGACACTAGACAATGCTTCTAAGACACAAATCAAAAACAACGAACTCAGTACAGAACATATATATTTATATAGAAACTAACATTGGAAGGGGGAATGACTCAACATCGCCACTCAACATTGTCCCGGCTGAAAACTTGTGATGTGACTGAATCATTGGAAAGAGGCAGCTCTGGTCCATGAGAAAGAAAGATAACATTTCTCAAGTACACAATAAATGGATGACGTATAACATTTCACTAGAACTAAAAGTGTGCATCAAATTAATTTTTTTTCAAATTCATTTACATAAATTTTAAGTGTTGAACAAAGAACCAGAAAAGTTTATCGGCTTCATATTAGAATGTCAGTGACAAGCTGTGGCCAAGATGGTTTATCGACAGACGAAGAAGAAGAAGAAAAAGAAACAGTTTTACAGGAAAATGTCAGTGAACATCTGGTCTCTTAGGTTTAATCTTTATAATCCATTCATTTCTGAATTACAGAAACATTTTTTCAGAGTTCCTTCACTATTTTACCAGGAACTGCTCAATCTTCCATTCAACTGTTGTTTTATATATATACTAGCAAAACCTACCCGCCCACCGGGGGGGGGGTATAATTAACTAATATATTTGTAACACTAACCCTAACTCGAATGGCATGTAATCGCCTAAAAAAGTGAGCCCCTGACCAACAAAAAAAATAACGCACAGAATAACGTACAATTTAAGGTTAAATATATATGAAACTGATCCATCACTCTAAATTCTAAAATATGTTTTCCTTCTTTCCATTTTCCACGGTGTTCACACGTAATCGCCTAAAAAACTGTAAAACGAAAACAGTTAAGAATTGTTCGGAATATCAATTTATTAGAAGGAGTTTATAAAAATTATTATGCTAATGGGAATTGGGATGAATATGTTTATGCAGCGTTCTGTTGGGTATACATAATGTATTTGAAAATACTTGAATAACGTGTTTTGATATAAACATTTTTGATAAATAGAAAAATATTTTGCATCTATTTATTTATATATATATTATTGTGAAAATATGTTTTAACATATACTTTCAGTATTTTATATTTACCAACCTCTTCTAATGTAAGCTCGAAGATTTTTAATTTTTTTTACAAAACATTTTTCAAAACGTCATTATTTGTTGACATAATAATGTTGTTTGGTTTATTTTAAGTTAAACGATTCGTAAAATAATTTAAATCGAAAGATGTTTGTTTTGAAAAATGTTTTGTAAGAAAAATAAAAAAAGATCTTGGCTTTTTGGAATGTAATTGAAATTTTGCTTACCTATACATATATATATATACATTATATATATATATATATATATGTATATATATATATATACATTATATATATATATATATAGTCTAAAGAAGCTTCAAGTTATTTTAAACAAAAAGACAAAAAAAAAAGGAAAATGCAGTTTAAATTCCCAGAGAAACTAACTAAATCCAAGATAGTGCAGACTTAACATTCGTTGGAAAATTCATAAATAAATAAAATATATAATAGTAAGTAAATAAAATAAAAAGGGGGATTAAGTATTTAACAGTGAAACAAAAACAGGAGACCTTAACGTAAGCATCTAATATTAACACGGGGATCATCAGCTGTTTACCATGTAACTGTTTCGGAGATTTAAAAACAGGACAGTTATGGCTCTCCAATGGTACAGATCAAACTACCATTTCCCCAATCAAGTGTCGAAATAATTCAGCTTAAAATTTTACTTATATATACATAAATAAATAATAATAATCAAATAATAATAATATACTACCCTTAAGACTACCGTGTGATATGGTAATTTGCATATCAAATAAAATTCTTTATAACAATAGTAATAATAATAGTAATAATAATAATAATAATAATAATAATAATAATAAAACTATCTAAACACTACACCCAAGAACCATTCTGCGATATGGTAGCTAGAAATAAAATTATATAGGAATTAAAGTTGCATTTAAAAAAAAAAAATTAAAAAAAATTGATATTACAATGAAGCCCTTTCTTTCTTTATGTTATGTCAACTTAAACTGCAACTTACAATTTGACATGTTGAAAAATGAAATCATTGCTAAAAATAGATCATCTTCGTAACCCTTCAATTAAAATTTACAAACTTTTTTTTTTTTTTAATTATTTTAAATTTGACCATGTGACCTTCCGGTTTTGAATTTGGATTCTTCCTTTTTATTTATGAACACCTAAGTGAAAGATCAAATTTTTCTGCCTGAGAAGATCTTAGTTTCTAATAATTAAAGATCGATAACATCGATATGCCAGTGTATATATATATTATTTAAAGAAGTTAGAACAAAAAATAATGTCATTTATTTTGTGCCATCGCCGCAATGTAGCATCCTTGTACAAATACTTCAATGGATTATGCTCCGATGAACTAGCTACTCTGGTGCCCCCTCGACGTAAATTCACTAGACCAACTCGACAATCAGCTAAATCCCATCCATTCACTGTGGAGGCCCCAGATGCCGGAGACCCCCAATAGCTTCTTTCCTCGTGCTGCTGGCCTCTGGAACTCCCTCCCTGCCCCCTGTTTCCCCGACGGTACTGACATGCAGAAAACTAATGTAAACAGACATCTCAACTCAACTCAATTAAAACTAATGTAAACAGACATCTCACTGCGCAGCTCCCAATTTAGGTTCTTACCTGGAATTCCAGAAGGAGCTAATACGGCTGACGGATGTGTTGGATATGGCAAAGTGGCCGCAGTGCTCTTGAAGTTGAATTCAGAATCAAAGTTGACAACATTGCTGAAGGAATCAAGTTCAATCTGTGCGTCTCGTTGCGCGTTTGAAGGCAGATGAGGCTCATATTGAAAGTTGACCTGCTCCAGAGTCAATTTGAAAGGCTCCATACAGATCCTACGCTGCACGTCGCTACCCTTGCCATCGTCCTGAAAAGACACAAACAACATTTTTATTGAATCACATCAAGCTGAAAAACTTATATAATAAGTATATATATTTATATATTATATATATATATATATATATATAAAGGGACTAATTTTAAAAGATTAAACAAAGAAAATAAAATAAATTGCATACTCCCTCCGGGGAGCTTTGTCATCTGATTGAGAACAGAACTTCCACTTGGAGGGGTGGGGTTTGGGGTTGGGGGGGTCGATATTGTTCTATTGTGTCAACACATGGATTAGTAGGTTATACTGAAGCACTCCTAACAGACCTCTTCTCTTCAAGGCTGTATTCTTTTCTTTTTGCAGGGAGGTTTCGCCGTCCTAATACATGGAGTGCCTGGTATTCTCAAATGGTCACCCATTTAGTCTGGCGGTCGAGTGTTTTCCACTGGAGCCAATACTCAACCGTCTGGGAACGGAAATTGGGCGATCAAAAGTTGCTATGAGTAGATGGAGCTACAAAACTGACCCAACCATCTGTAAATGTGGAGAGGAGAACCATACAATGCAACACTGCCTTGTCTGCACCCTACTGCCCAATCGGTGCAGCTTGAAAGATCTTGCAGAGTACAACAATAATGCAAAGCACTTTGTAAAAAAGTGGGAAACTGTTGTATGACCATCAGACTTCAAGGCACACAAAGAAGAATTTAGTCTGGCCAGGATCAACATCGTTTAACTGCGGTGATCAAATAAGAACTAATGTGTCAACATGATTATGCCGTATATAAGTAGTATATATGTAAGGGGGCTAATTTAGAAGCTTATAAAATGAGTATATATGTTGTCGGACTAATTTTCCGCAATCATAAAATTGCTGATGATATCCCTAAATTTAAAACAGAATCCGTTTATTTTTTTAATGTAATTTTAATAATAAACTACAAATCAATACGGATTATTTAGATTATTGCAATATGAGTTATGGTAAAAAATATACATATATTGGGCTACAAAAATTTATACTAGAAGTGTCCAAATAGACATATGGCCTAACAGTTATAGACATTGGCTAACAATCAGTTCCAAGTGACAATTGTCTGGAGATTGAAGGTTCAATCCTTACTAAAAGGCAATAATAACAAAATTAACACTCCTATCCAGTCTTGGCTGATGGAATAAAAAAAATCTACCTAAACTGATAAAGGATTTGGTTTGGAATTCCGTAAAGGTTCCCCGAGTTTAACATGTTGTGCATATTAATAAAATGAGAATAGTAGTTTGAATAATAATAAAAAAAAAAAAATTTTTATTATTATTTTCAATAATTCGTTTTTTCTTCTTTTTAAACTGAAATGTTTGCAATTTTGTTGTTAAAAATGCCACAAGACACCATTATCATTGTTAGCTAGAAGCATTTCTAGCTAGAAAATAATGAGACATTAAGAATGGATATATTAAAGGAAGATAACTTGTCAGAGTTGCTTCCCTTGATTCGATTTGAAGAGTAACATCCCCTTGGTTTCTAACAGAGACAGACATTCTGTGATTACGTTAAATGTCAATTAATTAGTAAATCCTCTTCTTCCAATTGTAAATAAATAATTAATTCTTGACCATACTAAGTTTTCTCATTCAAATTCTTTCTCATATTTTTGTTTATTAACTCATATTCACATATTTAAATTTACACCCACTCAGCATCATTCAATAACCGACACGGTCCCTTGAATCATCATATTCTTCTGTTTTACATGCTGGCATGTATTGGAATTGTATGGTTTTTAGAAATTGCCTTACAAACTAACCTATCTCTGCCAGGTCTTTATTTACCTTTGTTTCTCTCAAATACATCCTTATCACTTTCTCCCATGTTTTCCTTGGCTTTCCCCTGTGAACTGACCCTGCTACCTCAACTGTTCTACATCTAACCAGAGAACTCTCATCCATTCTTTCAAGTTGACTATACCAATGAAGTCTTCTGTTCTGCACACATCTCCTTACCCTGTCCAGATGTAATTTTTCTCCGAGCTCATCAGAATCTGTCTTTAAAACTCACATTACACATCAATCGTAGCATTCTCATATCATTTCTCTCATGCAACCCATATTCTCAACCTTCACAGGCCAGTTTACACATCTACACATCATTGCACTGCATACACAAGTTTGATAGACTCTTCACTTGGTCAACAATTGTAATGCTTTGCTGGTTAGTAATGACACAGAAGTTCCCTGAACTTACTTCATCCACTACTAAACTTGCAATCACACAACCACCTGCTCTATCCTATGCTCCAATATTATCACCAAAGAAACAAAACTTCTTGACAACCTCAATAGCTTCTCCACCCAGATATACTTTCTCAACATCTGAGTTCTCATTAATCGGCTAACAAACTAGTTATCCTAACTTTCAACCTACCAGTCATCGCCCTACACTTCTTGTGTACCCAATGCTTACAAGTGCCACAAAAAATTGAATTTTGCCCGACTCTCTTTCCACAAACTGAGCAGGTGAACTCTTTTGGCAAGCTTTCCTCTTTTGGGGAGCTTTCCAACACTACTACAACCACTGATCATCACTTTGGTCTTGGTAGCATTCACTCTCAGACCTTTACTTTCCATAGTATTCCTCCAATCCTTTACTTAATAAGTAAGTCTTCCTTTGTTTCATAGGCAAGTACTAAATCATCAGCATACAGCATCTCTTCTGGACAACCCATACTTTAACATTAAATCTGTCACTAAATGTGCTGTTAATTCTAACACGTCTTTTAGCATTTCTGTACATTGTTTGAACAATCTTCACTAACCACTATGGATATTGAAAAAAGTAAAATGACAAAAATGGAATTTACCAAAAATGGAAACAGAATTAAGAGAAATTACAAATGGAAGATTAGTCTATTCATATATGACACTTCAATATATTTCCTGTTGTGATTTGTTAATTCCAATTAATTCTTTGGCCGTTTAACCGTTTCTCTTTGGAACTTTCTTCGACCGATATATTTTTGCCGTTGATTAAAATAAGTGACAGCATTTTCACCTGTGAAATATTTTTTCATTCATCACAACTATATTACCATCCAAAACGGGTTACTCTAATTTTCATTTTAAAAAAGTATAGTTTTTATTGGTACTAATTAGGAATAGGCACCCAGAGAATTGCAGTTACCCCCCCTCGACGTAAATACCCCCGACCAACCCGACAATCAGTAAAATCCCACCTCTTCACTGTAGAGGTCCCCCAGATGCTGGAAGACTTTCTACTCTAATAGCTTGCTTCTTTCCTCGAACTGCTAGTGTTTGGAATTTCCTCCCTGCTCCCTGACTGTACCAACATGCAGAAATTTAAATGTAATGTGAACAAACATCTCACTGTACGACTCCTCACCAAGGATGCCTCTATAAACATGGCTCCTAATTCATAGCCCTTACTTCTCAGTGGCAATGTGCCTTGTTTGGGCCGAACTAAAGTAAAACAACAACAAATAGGAGTACAAACGAAGAATCTTAAAGTGGTTTCGACTATTTCCGAGCCTGAACAGAGAATGCAAATAAAAAGTTGTCTTGTTTTTTTTTTGTTTTGTTTTTCAAAGAATTGCTGACTAAGCACCAACCCATCCCTAGGGATGGGTGAACCATACATCAATACTGTTATCATCTTCTAAACCCCCCCCCCGCAACTACATACACGTGCACACTACAACCACCACCACCTATGTATCCCTTCACTCGAACAAGATATTTATTTAATTACTCATCAGAAAATCAGTTGTTCATTCGCCGGGGTAAAATGTTTTTAATTTGTTATTATTGTACTGAAATATACAAAAACAATTGGATGTTAAATAAAAGCATGGCCATTAATATGGCACCAATAGTTTGAAACAAATAGAAAAATGATTCATGAGAAAAGGTCAAAGTAATTTACTTTAATAATAGCAAACACCTTTGATCTTAAATAGAATTTCTTCTTGTGTATCGTGGCCTTATAAGGAGGGAGAGAGAGAAAGTGTTTTATATATATATATATATATATATATATATATATATATATATATATATATATATATATATATATATGTGTGTGTGTGTGTGTGTGTGTGTGTGTATCTCGTGTTAACAGAAAAAAGTCACCCTTAGTGCCTGATCACAAGTGCAGAATATGAATTTTTATTTACATACGACGACGACGATTGTGTCTGATTGTTGGCGAGCGTATGATCGCCTAGGTGTCAAAGGATTCCATCATTTGCGTGTAAATCACAAATACAATTTTGTTCATCCCCTAACAGGTGACACAACTAACCACGTAGAATGAGGCGAAGAAAAGAAACAAGGTTGAATGTGGCACCCACACGCAAATGGTGGAATCGTACCTAGCCGAATTTATGTGGAAACAAAAATTCCGAAAGGACACTCCACTGGGAACTGTTTTCCAACAAATTGCCAAATTTTTACCCAGTGTAAAACTATCATTTATTTCAAAAACTTTATTTCCCGTATTTCATGTTTTATTCCTTCTTTGATAATTTATTTTAATAAATCATTTTATTTTTCAAAATCATTTTATTTTTCATTATTTAATAATTCCAATAGTAAAATCCATTTTCAGATAAATCGTGGTTGAATCTTAAAACTAGAGTTCTCTCCCCCTTATTTGACTCTCCTCAACTTAATTTTTTTCTCAGAACTACAGTTCACAAGCACCCAAAAAAGAAATGCACAGGATTTCTCTCTCATAGCAAAAAAGAAAATCGCCTAAAACAAGTTGAATCTCATTCAGTGGAGAAATGTAAAAAGAAAATACATCAAATTTAAAGTGTCTGAGGTTTTTATAAAAGACAAAATAAGAAAAAAAATTCTGAATATTTTGTGCACGCCTAATAACTTAATTTCTATAGTGGCAAATCATTCGGACGAAGAGCCTTAAAAAGAATGTCGGCAAAAGAAGTCAGACATGATTTTCTGTACAGAATGCAGTCTCGGAATGAAATAGAGAGTCAGCAATACTCCAACAGCTAGCGCCCCTTCTTTTTTTTTTCTTTTACCTTTTCGGCAAACTTCCAGGCTGACAAAAACTTGCCAAAAGAAAAATTAGGTTGGCGAACGGAAAGAAAAGGTGTTCATAATTGAAAACATCTTTAAAAACTGAATCAAATATTTAGAACGAGTCCTGCTTTTTTTTTAATAGATGCGCATAACAAGGAGGAACGTTGGCTTCCGGTGGAAAAAGCTTAAAGCTGAAAGTGATACAACAATTTTTTTTATTCACATTTTCAATTTCTCAAGTAATCTGTATCTGCCATCATTAGAAGGTCGTCTGCATACAACAAATCCCATGGCATCCTGTACAGAACTCACTAAAAAGGAACAATGATGAATAGGAGGGGGCAGTGGCGTGCAGACCGGGGGAGGGGGGGGTCAATCATATTCAAACTATCTCATTTTTCGCAAATTTCTCAATACTAGGACATAAACTTGAGTCTGTGGGATATATAATCAAGGAGTTGGCCCGGGCATCACCAGACATCTGCATGCCACTGGCCGGTGGGGGTGGGAAATGTCTTAAGGAGTGAGTCCTGATGGATGCCGTCTTTTACGTTGACGTCATTGAAACAAACAAACAACAAAAAATACATGTCTAAGTCACCACATCTCACAACGTTTCGGCCGTTGTAACCTTCAACCTCCTTCGGGTGCGTCTTGTAAAACTCATGAATCTGCACAGAATTTCTAACGAAACACTTTATTTAATCCACAGAGGTAGCTTATTCTCGTTCCGTCAACCATGACCAGGTAAAAGTCTTAAGTACTTCTTAATTGTATTCTTAGTATTGCCCGTATTGAGGATTGAACCATCAATTATTATTCAGCACTTTTATCCGTTGTGCAACGGGTCCACTTGAATCGGTCGAAGGTTACACCGGTTGAAATGTTGTGAGAATAACATCCAAGATGAAAACAGTAGTCCGAATAATCCAAGTAATGCAAATTATCGATCCTCATCTCAAAAATTCCGAAACAGAAAACTTCAACTTATACGTAATAATCTCTTTTTTGCAGGCATTCTGTAAAAAAATAAATAAAAATCACTGACTATGTTGTAAAATTCATTAGCATTGCTCCACAACTGGTACAAAAAAGGAGATTAATAAATTGATTAAATATTACTTAACTCAATGAAAACTGCTCCATACGAGAAAGAGCATGTTGATAATCCAAGCGGGCAGATATAATCAGATTACACAGCTATTTACGAAAAAGAAAGAAAAATATCTTGCAGTTGCAGTAAATAAATAAATCTCTTTATTAATGAAATTATAAAACAATTTCACGCGTGTCTCTGTGTGTGAGTGACTTTTTTCTCATGGCTACGAGAATAATTTTTTTTATCTACTATTAATCGCATAGTTATTGAAATCAAAAATGTGAAATTAAACAATTTTTTAAAATCCTATTTAAAAAAAAAAATAATTTAATTACAAAACTAAATCTACCAGTGTGTATTTTGGTTTGTTCATAAACAAGTCAGCCATTTTAATCTTTATTTTTAATAGTTGGAAAAAAAAATGAATTACTTTGTGACCCTTCGAAATTTGAAAGCCTTTAAACTGTCAAATAGAAAATCATTTTTCTGGCTTTAAAATTCTTAGCAAATCCTCAATTAATTAAAAGTTTGGGCATTTTAATAAATCGAGATTTAAACAACATTCATACCTTAACAAAAATTAGTTATTTACATGATCTATTTCTTGCGTAATGATAAGTTGTAATTCGGTTGACTAAAACAGGCATGTTAAAACTTGCGTAAAAATACATCGGCAATTCGAACACTTCTGCGCATGCATGCGACTTTCACCCATTTCCATTTTCACCCACCTATTTTGGCATGCGAATTCAGTTCCAGTCGAGATGTACACATTATATAAGACGTCAAATTCCTGGCTCATCTCCCATTATTATTTAGACAGGAGGCAAGTTCCAAAGGTAAAAATAAACCTAAGGCTTGGATTCAATTACATGTATCTAATACATGCCTGCCGAACCAACTTGCCTTACGTTCTTATATTCCTATGTTCTGTTTGACGACACTGTTAAATAAAGTTTGATTTGCAGAGAAGATGTTGGTGTTTTACTTGGAATCTGGTGACACGATTTTCTTTCTCTTTTCAAGCCAGCTCAGTCAGATAAATACAGACACAGCTGACTCAACAAAATGGCGATCTCCAATCTTCAACAACCATCTCTCATGTCACACCCACTCATATTCTACAATAGTTTTATAACAATTTGGTTCTATTGACAAGTATAATGATCAAACAATATCATAATGATTCAAGTTAACTTTGAAAATCCAATTTTTTAAAAATAACAAATTACTAAAAAACTAAAAAAACAAACAGAAAAATTTGAAAAAAAAAAAGATGTAAGTTAAAAAAGACTTCCTGGACAACACTGGGTAGGTTCAGCTAGTAAGTATGTACTCCCTCCGGTTACATATTTTTGCTCAGATTTGGTGGATGTTGACTAAATTTCTTTTTTAATTCTTCAGATAGAGTGCCGATTTTTTAAAGATTATAACAGTTTCTTTTTATATTTGTTTACATATTAACAGTGGGGGTCAGTTTGCTATGGCAATAAATAGTCTTTGAAATAAAAAAATTTCAAATAACATTACCACTGCCGACCAAGGGAAGTGTTTATCAGGCATGTGTGCACAGTGTGTGGATGTATGGAAGTGAAACCTGGCCAGTGGAGAGAAATGATATGATGGATGTGTAATGTGAGTCTTAAAGACAAGCTTAAATATGAGTACCTCAGAGAAAGATTAAATCTGGACAGTATATAGAGATATGTGCAAAACAGGAGACTTCATTGGTTTGGTCACAGTTCTTGGGTTAGTCGATGTAGAACAGTTGAGGTAGCCGGGTCTGTTAGCAAGGAAAGGCCAAGAAAAACATGGGAGGAAGTGATAAGGAAGGATTTAAGAGAAAGAGTGATAAATAAAGACCTGGCCAGAGATATGATAGCTTGGAAGTCAATTTATAAATTCCTTTAAAATTTTGAAGGGTCACAAAGTAATTCATTTTTTTTTTCCAACCATTAAAAATAAATTTTCAATTTTTTTTTTTTTTTTAATTTTGCCGGTTTTTTTTTTAGGTTTTTTATTTAAAGAAATTTCTAAAAGCTGTTCAACACATGCCAGCATGTAAAATGAATGTTAAACCGAATATTAATATTATAATGATGTTGATGATGATTTTTTTTACAAACTGACCAAAGACCATTTTTGGCAATATTCGGCTCATAGAAATCTATTTCCGTACATTCGGTCGACCAATTACAATGGCGGGTTATGATATTGCTGGGACATGATTTTAATATTGAATATTTACCGTTCGAGAAAATGGGACATGCTGAAAAGACTAATATAGAAATCTATAAAACCACTGGCGGACGCAGGATTTACAGTGATAAAATCTGACGAGGAAATAAAATATGTCTTGCGGAACAGCATTAGAGCGTTATGCATCGCGTGAGATGATATTCAAAAGGATTCATGTAAAGACGAAAGAATTAAGAAAATGAAAGAAGACCTGAGAAGTGAATGAAAATAAAGAATTATTTTCTCCGAGCAAGCACTTTCACTTTTTAACCCTGTCGCTGTCACCACCTCCCAGGACGTGGACCAGAGGTTGGATTTTGGCAAAATGATTGCTTATTGAATATTTTTTAATAATTAGGGAAAATATATCTAAATGAGAAAGTTTTATTCATTTAGCACACCTATATTACCATCAAAACGGCTCACTGTTATTTAAATCAATAATACAACATAATCTTTTGAAATACTGTATATATAGTAGAGAGCAAAGGCCCAAACACAGCTATCTGTATGCCTAATTTGCATAACTATTTTTTAAACAGTTTATAATAAAGTAATATTTTGTGTTATTTATTTGTAATTTTATTGCCTTATTTTCCTATATATATCTTCTTCTTCTTCTTCTATTATCTTCTTCTTCTTCTTCTATTATATAAAGGGCAGTTGTCTGTATGTTTGTCTGTTTGTATGTCCAGCTACTCCTCAAAAACTATGCGGCAAACTGTCGACAAGTCGACATCTTTAGGACCGGACAACACCTGGGAGCATAATATCTCAAAATTACGAAAAAAAAAAATGTCCCCGGGTGTCAACGGGGCCAGTTTTCGGGGGCGGGTCTGGTTTTTTGAAACTTTTTCAATGTTATTTACTGGTGATTTTGAAATCAGCCAATGTATTCATGTAACAACTTGCACTGTCCGGTTGTATCAAGTCATCCCATAACTTCTGTCCGGATGTATCAATAACAGTGAAACAATCACATCCACACCTAGCAACCTAAACTTATATCTTTTATAGTTCTTTGGGGGGAGGGGGGAAGAATGTTTGGGACGCGGGGGGGGGGGAATTGGGGGGGGGGGAATTATCAACATCTTCATCCTGCGGGGATGCTTATACAATATAGGACCCGGAGGCTTCTGAAGTATATGGACCTGGGCGGGGGGTTCTTCTGCAGTATAGGCACCAGGGGTGCATCTACAGTACAGGACCCAGCACCGGGGGTGCGTATACAATATAGGACCCGGGTGCTTCTGCAGAATAGGGACCATGGGTTCTTATGCAGTATAGGGACCAGGGGTACTTCTACAGTATAGGGACCAGGGGTGCTTCTACAGCATAGGACCCAGCACCGGGGGTGCTTCTACAATATAGGACCCGAATGCTTCTACAGAATAGGGACCATGGGTGTTTATGCAGTATAGGCACCGGGGGTGCTTCTACAGTATAGGATCCAGAGGCTTCTGCAGTACAGGCACGGGGGGTGCTTCTACAGTATAGGACCCAGCACCGGGGGTGCTTTTACAGTATAGGACCCAGCACCGGGGGGGGGGGGGGGCTTCGTCAATTTAGGACCCAGAGGCTTCGGCGTTGTCCGGGAAAAAAGTGCTCAATATCCTATTTTGCTTGCGGAGAGAAGAGGAGGAGGAGGGAGAGCCCCGGGCAACGCCGGGTACCCCTGCTAGTATATATATAAAAGGGAAATGGTAATTTACTTGAAGCATTGCTGATAAATAAGTATGAAGGTGAGTGTCTGAAGGCAGGAGCAACTCACCTTCATACTATTACACACAATAGTTTTGTTGATATTAACAGTAATAAATTAAAGTGATTTAATAAAAAAGGGATAAATTACCAAAACTTTTAAAATGTTATGTTCATTCATTTTCAAGGGAGGTAATTTAAATAAAAACTATTAGTTTTGAAAATTACAATTGTTTTATATTAAAGATATGTAATGTAAGTTCTACATTCAAAAAGAATACTTAGAGCTAGATTAATAGTCGCCAGGTGGTGGGTAGTTTTTTGATTGTATATAATAATTTTAATTTTTTTTAATTAACAAAAGTGTAAAATATTCTGGTAGATTTCAGCCATTTTTTTTTTTAATGGAAATCAACTGTGGTGACCTAATGGTTTTACATCTTTGGAATGAAAAATAACAATTGGATACTGGTACAGCTTTTGAACTGGACAAAACTGACTTTTTGTTTGGCATCTCCCGGCCGTTTACGTAAACAGCTGGCGAATGCCAAAGCACTTTGCCAATCAGAAGGCTCGAGAAGCAGACAACAACTGTACTAAAAAAAATATTCTCACAAAAAAAAGTTTGTACAGCTTTTGAACCGGACAAAAAACGAAGGGTATTTTTAACAATAGCCCTACAACGAAAACGCTGAAAAAAACAAATATACAACAAATAAAAGTTACCGTAGCCGATAAAACTGAATTTCCAAGTTAACTGTGACAGTTATTAATGCTTATAATCCGTTAAAAGTGCTATTTTTTATAAATTGATAGTTTTAGCGTACGTGAAGTGAAAAAAAAATATTAATGGCCGCTTCTCGTTCTCGTTTCGGTTGTTTTTTTACTGGAACTCATAGTCAAAGCGCAATTTTGGCATTTTTCAGCCAAACAGAAGAACAAAACAAAACTACATTTTAAGCAAAAGGAATAAAATAATTTTCTTTTGATTTACATGTCAGTGTGCTTTTATTTACATATTATTTTCGGTAAATTTTTACTATCCATTCCCAGCGCAGTTTACCCCTTAAAAAAGTTCAAATTCTACTTTTTTTGTGCAAATACATTTAAACAGCCTAAAAAAATACCCGCAAAGAAGGAATTTAAAAAAAAAATTAAATATTTAAGATTTTAGAGTTGGGGTTAACTTTCCTTTATAAATGTAACGTAAAATGAGCACCCATTTTCTGGCCAGTTAGCGTGAAACGAGACATGTAACCGACTTGAGTTTTTAATAAAAACACGTAAAAATTTAGCGATTTCCGTGTTTGTTTTGGAGGGGGGTGGGCAAACTTTGACTTGAGTTCCCCCCCCCCCTAAAAAAAACCCCAGAAAACTAAATTGGCTAAATTTCTACGTGTTTTTATTAAATAAATAAATACCCCCCACCCCAAATTGGCTAAATTTCTACGTGTTTATTTAATAAAAAAACCCACCCTAACTCCAGCCCTAACCCTAACTCTAACCCTGATCGTTAAAAAAAACAAACGTCGCTTGATTATGAGTCCCGGTAAAAAAAACACACACACACTTGACAACGAGAACCCGAAACGAGGCTAACAAAACAAGACTGTCGACGCCATGTTTTTGCTGTAAAAATCCGTGCCCAGAAATTTTTTTTTTTTTTTTTCATATCTAATGAAAAACCATTTATCCTACGTAAAAATAAAAACAAATGGAATAGCTAACTAGGAAAATCTCCAGTCTCGAATTAGAAACTCAAGTCGGTTACATGTCTTGTTTAATGTTAAGTAGCCAGGAAATGGGTGCTCATTTTACGTTAAATTTATAAAGGAAAGTGATCCCCCACGCTAAAATCTTAAATATTTAATATTTTTTTTAATTCCTTCTTTGCGGATGTTTTTTTAGGCTGTTTAAATGTATTTGCACAAAAAAAGTAGGATTTTAACTTTTTTAAGTGGTAAACTGCGCTGGGAATGGATAGTAAAAAAATACCTTATTTTCATTCGTCACGCCGTAATGTTTTGTTTTTTTTCTCCTGTTGTTTCTGTAAAAAATTCCATACCCTAACCTAACCCTAAATCTAAACCGAACCCCAATTTTTCATATTTCAGTAAAGCAAAAGAACAAAAAAAAAAAAACGCCGCTTTGATTGTGACTCCCGGTAAAAAAAACAAAAACACATCACGTGACAACTGTTGACGCCATATTTATTAAGTCAACATTTTGTTGGCGAAAAAAAAAAATTTTTTTTTTCATGTCTAATAAAAAGCCATTTACCCTACGTAAACATACAAACAAATGGAATAGATAACTAGGAAAATCTCCAGTGTCTACGTACGTCGCATTTATTTGTTGCATATTAATTTTTTTGACTACGTTCTACAACTTTTTTTCAACCGACTCGCGAGTTGTAGGGCTATTGTTAAAGAAAAAATATGTAAAAAATCGTTTCATTTATTATGTTCTTTAATATCTCTAGTTTATTGATAAAAAAGCCCAATTTATCGAAACAAAAAAAAAATGTATAACTTTTAACCTTCCCGTGAAAAAAACCCAGAACATTTCATTAACTTTTTCGTAAAAAAAAAAAATAAATAAACATACGGTGAGTGTTTTTCTTTCATTATTTTTTTCGGCACTGTCCGTTTTTCACAACTTTTTACTGACGATTTTTCTTTTCTTTTTTCGGTGTACACTTATCTATCAGGCTGCTAGAGAATTCCGGCGTTTTTGGAATTTTTTTTCAAATATTTTACATTTTAGTAGGGGGGATCAGTTTCCAATGTTAATTCAACGTAGACTGATCCCCCACTTTTTGACCATCTCAATTTTTTTTTAAATCTTTTTCGGTGTACGATTACCTATCATGTCAATAGAGAATTCCGGGGGTTTTGGAAAGAAATTTTTTTAAGTTGTGATTTTAAGACGAGGGATCAGTTTTCAATGTAAATTCAACGTGGACTGATCCCCCTCTTTTTAACCATCTCAAATTTAAAAAATTATTCTTCTGCTTACAATTACCTATCATGTCGCGAGAGAATTCCGGGTTTTTTGGAAAGAAATTTAAAAAAAAAATGAGATTTTAAGACGTAAAAAGTTGTGAAAAACGAACTATGGTAAAAGACGAACAAGACTGATCCCCCGTCTTAAAATCTCAATTTTTAAAAATTTCTTTCCAAAAACGCCGGAATTCTCTCGTGACATGATAGGTAATTGTAAGCAGAAGAATAATTTTTAAAATTTGAGATGGTTAAAAAGAGGGGGATCAGTCCACGTTGAATTTACATTGAAAACTGATCCCTCGTCTTAAAATCACAATTTAAAAAAATTTCTTTCCAAACCCCCCGGATTTCTCTATTGACATGATAGGTAATCGTACACCGAAAAAGATTTTTTTTAAAATTGAGATGGTCAAAAAGAGGGTGATCAGTCTACGTTGAATTAACATTGGAAACTGATCCCCCCTCCTAAAATGTAAAATATTTGAAAAAAAATTCCAAAAACGCCGGAATTCTCTAGCAGCCTGATAGATAAGTGTACACCGAAAAAAGAAAAGAAAAATCGTCAGTAAAAAGTTGTGAAAAACGGACAGTGGTTAAAGACGAACATGTGCCTTTTTTCTATTGAAAAGCCAACTCGTTTTGGTTTTTGTTTTGATTCAGCTTTTTCCGGCTGTCTACGTATTTCTGCATAAGCAAAAGTCGGTTTTGTCTGGTTCAAAAGCTGCACCAATCGATCGTATTTCTCCATTCCATTATATTTGGATAAATTGAAAAAAAACAGACTTGCACTCTTTTAATTAGAAATTTTTACGTATGTTAAATTTTAGGGAAAGGGAAAGTAAAAACTTGATTTTTTTTTTTACATCATTTTATTTTTTGTATATAAAAGCTATGATCAAACGATACTGTAAAAATAAAATTCAAATGGCAAAATCCTATTTTTTAAAAAACTTGGAGGAACCACTATTAGGAAAACCGGCCATTGAAACACTTGAAATAGTGACTGTATCCTCTGCTGTACATAGCATCAGAGATATTGATGTGCGACCGTTTGACCCGAGGAAGGAGACGAGAGACCTGTTTCAGGGCCTCGGCATATTCGGGGAAAGCTAACCATAATCCTATCCGAGGATGCTAAACCCTACTATAACAATTACAAAAAAAAATGACATAACTTTAAAAAAAAAAAAAAAAGGTGCAACAAAAATGAAAGTAAAAAAAAAACTCCCAGGCAACGCCGGGTAAGGATAGCTAATGAAAACATAAGAAAAGGGAACTTACGGTCATGTTATTTTCCCAAGTTGCCGGTAAAAATCAAAGCCTTGTAAAAGCGTACACATTATTTCTTACGAAAAATCACAAGATGTAAACATGGGTAACAAAGTGCCGGCGCTTGCAGGAAAACACCCACTTTCTTCAAAGTATGTAGGTATATAAATATGTAGGTATTAAATATGTAGGTATATAAATATGTAGGTATTAAATATGTAGGTATTAAATATGTAGGTATATAAATATGTAGGTATTAAATATGTAGGTATATAAATATGTAGGTATTAAATATGTAGGTATATAAATTAAATATCGAAATACTTTACAACAGCTTATTTTGAAGGGAGTGGTTTAACAGGAAAGGAAAACAAATCAAATCAAATTAGACATAAGAAATAGAGAAAACAGAAGATGAAATGAGCAAAAAGAAAGTTTTGTTGAAGAAAAAGTTAGTCATGCGTGACAAGTGTTTTGGGGTGGGTTGAAGTTAGGTCAGGTGGGGCCTCCACTTGCGGTTAGGGTTAGGTCAGGTAGTGTCTCCACCTGTGGTGATAAAATAGAATATTGTTGAGTATGGGAACTAGTTTTAAATAATGGTTATTTTCCGTTTGACTGTACTTACAATTGTTTAAACTGTCTGGCAGGGTTAAATATGTTAAGATCAGCCAACCGTGGGAACAGCAGAAAGAAACCGGATGAGGAGTGACGTCATCAGGAATAGGGAAAAAGATTTTCTAAATCATAAATTCACCTGACAACGTTTCGGCCGCTGTAACCGCCAGCCTTCTTCTTTTCGAACTCGGGAATATTTCTGTCGAACTCGGGAATCTGGACAGAACTATTTATTTAATCCACAGGGGTAGCATGCTCTTGTTCCATCAGCCATGACCGGGAGAAGTCTTCAGTAATTCGCAATTCTTTGACCGCACCGAGAATTGAACCTTCAACCTTGAGATTAGATGAATTTTACTTAGTACTATACCCACTGCGCCACGATGACACTCAAGATGAGAACAGTAGTCCGAATAATCCAAATTATACAAATTATCAATCCTCATCTCAAAAATTCAGAAACATCATGAATTCACGACTGGAAAACGCATATGAAGATGGGCTCTGAGACCAGAATAAGTAAGATCTCTCATTCTCTCCCCCTCCCTGTGTTGACTGTTGCATGTGGGCCCCCAAATAAAGGATCAACTGTCCAGTGACGAATAATCTTGGAGTGAGTGTTTATTCATTTCACCACTGTAAAAGTATACTAGCCGCAGCTAGGAATAGGTATACTGAGATGATTAGAAATCGCACCGCGTCACAGAAATTAGGAACTCACGATTTCTGGAAAATCTATATAATAGTGTGTTGAAAGATGGGCAATCAACAATTCCTTCACTATCCAACCATCATGAAGTTGCTTGCACAGCAACAGACCCGGCTGAATAACTTGCCTAGCGGTTTACCTGAAACTCCACCTTGGATCCGCAAACCATTCCCTCCCTAATTTTCTCGAATGGACGAAAACCGCCCAAGATAATTTGACAATTACCCCTCCATGTCCAAGCTATCATAAAAAACTCAACATCTCCAAAGCATGTGAACCAGATCTTATTTCTGTTATAGTTATAAAAGAAATGCTTTGCTGAGCTGGCCCCTTTCCTCTCCAAAGTCTATAAAAAATGCCTTACAGAATTTTGCTTCCCTGATAGATGGGAAATTGCCTCTGTGTTAGTAGTTTTCAAGAACTCTGGCGAAAGAACTGACCTAAAAAATTATCACCCCCATAATTCTCCTCCTAGAAAATGCTAAACTTTTCTCGGACTGACAATATGGATTTAGGCAATCCTGTTCCACTGTGGATATCCTAACGGTCATATGAACTCGATGCACCTACCCGTTTCATTTTTATTTCGTATTTTTTTAAAACTATGCCGGGTTTTTTTACCAAATTTTTATTTTATTTATTTATTAAGATTTTACTTTCTATGCGACAGTTAAAATGCTTCCAAATTCTTTTTTGTATTTCGAAGAGTCACAAAAGTAATTCATTCTTTGTTTCAACTATTAACAATAGGTTAAAATGGCTGACTTGTTTACGAAGAAACATTATCCATAATGTTGCATTTAATTTTGTAATTAAATCATTTTTTTTAAATAGTCTTTTTCATTTGCTATTACAATAAATAATTGATTAATTAAAAAATAATGTGTAAGTCACACCATGACGAGAAACTCATACACACAGGAAAAGTGGTCGCACAGTTTTAAGATATGGATTAATGAAAAACCTTTTTCATATGTACTAGTCTATCTGAAACTTGCCTTTTTCAGTATACAACACAGCAATAATTTTTGTAGGATTTTTATTGAATAATTGCTGAGACACTGAAACGGATTCACTTTATAATAAATCAATTTAGAAACCAAATTCGATGTAAGAAGATTTTTTTTTTCAAACAATATAAATCAGATATTTCGGCTATATCAGGCCATCCTCAATGAATTACAGATATATATTTTTTGGTGATTCATGACGACATGAAAATATTTAAAGAAATGTATAAACTTTGTTATGTACTTACGTGTTAGCTGAAAATAAGATTATACAGAAAAACTACGCAAATTCATCCAGTATTTACTAAATTATAAGAAAAAGAAAAAAAAACGATCTTACGTATCGGTAGACATTTCAGCTTACTGATTAGGCAAAGGAGATAACTCAAATTTTGTTTTCGGGAAAACTCAAAATGGCGACCGATAGATAAAATCGTTTTTTATTTTTAATTTAATAAATACTGGATTTGCGTCTTCTTTTCAGCTACCACGTAAGTACATAACAAAGTTTATACATTTCTTTAGCTATTTTTTTTAAAGAGAGGCCTAACATGTCGTGAAAGTAAAGAAGCACCATTTTTTCCCCTTTTTTCTTCATTGTGGAGATCGAACAATGAAAATATCTGACTTCTTCTGGTGTAAAATGAAGTCTGTTTTAAATACTGACCACGTGTTTAATAGTTAATAGATTCATTATTTCTACATTAGAAATCATCGTTAAATTAAAATATAAGAAATCAATTTAGAAACAAAATTCGATGCTAGATTTTTTTTTCAATAAATATTTGTTTTCATTAATTGAAAAAATAAATTAAAAAATCTTCTAACATCAAATTTAGTTTCTAAATTGATTTCTAATATTTTCATTCAACGATGATTTCTAATGTAGAAATAATGAATCTATTAGGATTCATTTTGTACTTGCATCAGCTATCCTCCTGGTTGGGTTGAGCCGGCTTTTTCCTGGGCAAGTAAAGTGTCTCTGACCATCACACCCTATTTTTAGTCGATCCTGAGCAAGGTCACGCAATATAGCTAGCCAATCTCAATCCCAACTACTTGTCAGCCTGATGGTGCTGCTAGGTCGCCTCTGATTGTCGCCACACATGTCTTCAGCTGCCACCAGCATGCTTGCACCAAACCAGGCAGAGAAGAGGGAAGATGAACTTCGTGGATGAGCTGCCTGCCTGAACCATCTTAGATGACACTGGAGAAGGATGAACGGCAAGAGTCGGAGATTCAGTCGTTGACATAGATCTTGAGTTTTTTTGTTTTTTTTGTTATGGAAATCACTCCAGATAAGGCATGAAGGCACTTGATGTAAGGAGCTAACAAGAACGAAATATAATTATCGCAAAGACAGGAGATACCTATTGGCCTTAGTCTTGAAAAGACTAAGGCTATAGGTAGGAGGAAAACAGTCAGCAGGAAGAGAGTTCCACAAGCCTGCAGTTCTTGGAAAGAAGCTACTGGAATAGGAAGCTGTATTACAATGAGGTATGAAAACAGCGAATTGATGGAGTTGGTACTCGATCCATACAGTAGCAGCTTAGAATGCAACAAATGCAGTCATTGTCGAAGACTTCGAGCCTATGCAGGTCAACCACTCTCATTGGCTACATTTCACAAGCATAGAGAAGGATCGTCCGCACCATAGCCTGATAGATACACGCTTTGTTAATCATTGTGATCTCTTGTCGACACGACAGTGACTGTCTGAGACGAACAAAGGCGGACCTTGCAATTCCTATAAATCGTAAACTGATTTAATTCTTGAAAAATTGCAGTGGATTATTTCATTGCTTTGGAAGGGAAGTGCAGGATTGGCTTAATGGATACTGGTGTGTAGATAGAAAAGGTCGTCACACATCGACCGTGTCTGAGGAGGACATGCTGTTATAGAATTGTTTGTTCTTCTCAGACACCATCGATATATGACGATGTTTTCTATCTATACACTGACTAATGAAAAGGTTCTCGATTCCTTTTATGAGTCTCTTCGAATGCACATGGTGTCCGTACCTGTTAATAATAAGCTGTTGCTTCTCAGTGATTTTAATGCTCATTTGGGTAGAGATTGTGAGACGTGGGGTGTGATGAATACTATAAGAGATTTGAAAATCTCTACATACCACTCAATTCAAAACAACAACCGGTCTCGGAAACAGCAATTCTTCCCCCTTTGTCAGAAACATTGTTCATGTGAGAACTAAAGAACCAAATAAAAAGTAAGCGATAGTCATGAGTAAATCTAAGGTACACTTTCTACTCTCCATGTGTGAAAAAAAGACAAATTCATCACAAACATTTGTTAAATAAAGAGAATGCTTCAATGGCTGTGGGCAGAGAAAGGGCGTCTATGTTTGTGTGTGCGTGTGGGGGGGGGGATCTATTCAGATTACAACTCCAGTTCATGTCACGCTTGCTTTAGATAAGCAATGGCGAGAATGAATAACTACGTACGTGTAAGTAACTTGGCAAGAAAGAATGTTAAAGACATAGAATAATTATCGGCAAAAAAAGGCGACCAAAATGATCACACACAAAACAGGTGCAAACTTCCAACGTAATTGTTCATAATAACAGCTATTAATCAAAGGTGCGGACATGAATTATTTTAGGTCGAAACAAAGAAAACTAGAATGGCATCAGTGAAATGTATTTACCTACTTTTCATTTGTGTATTATTCAGGGAGTTTCGTATGGGTTGTCTAGAAAAGATGCTGTAGTACTTGCTTTTTTTTTACAATAAAGGTCATCGCTTATCAAGGCCTATAGGCCACTCGAGGAGCAGGGCAGAAATTGATTATTAATGGGGACGGTTCAACAAGAACTTGTTTACATTGGACTTGAAAACAACCATATTGTAGTTAGCTGGGAAGCAGGCTTGCGACACTGTATTCCACAGACGGGTAGTTCTAGGAAAAAACTCTGCCCATGGAAGTTTCATCTTGGGCAGGCAAAGGGAAAAAGGGAAATCATTGACAGTGGTAGTAGCTAGGCGGGTTCTAGTTGTGAATGTTTTACATTTGAAACAATGGAAGACCTACTTGTTAAGTTAAAGACTTGGAGAAATAATGGGAAATAATAGTCTGACAGTGAATGTTACCAAGACCAAAGTAATGATCAGCGGTTGTAGTGTTGGAAAGCTTCTCAAAAGAGGAAAGTTCCCCTGCTCAGTTTGTGGAAAGGGAGTCGGGTGAAACACAATGTTTTGTGGTACCTGTAAGCATTGGGTACACAAGAAGTGCAGTAGAATCATTGGTAGGTTGAGAGATGATAACCAATTTCTGTGAAAGAAGTATAAGACAATGGAGATAGACGAGAACTCAGATATGAAGAAAAAATATGTGGACAGCGAAGGTTCAGAAATATTGCTGCCATGGTGATACCACTGGAGAAGTAGGTGCAATAGCACGAATTAGTAGTTGATGCGGGAGTTCAGATATGAAACAGTGATAGTAGCCGACGCAATCTGCCCCCTTTAGGGCGCACCAATATGCATCAGGGAAATCAGGCCCTACGTAGAAACAAGTGGAAATCTAGGAACTAGTACATATTTCGACTGTCCAAACATCGGCCAGCGTGAGCGCCGAAGAGTCTGAGAAGGGTTCTTAGGTTGTCATTGCAATTATCACCACTTAATGGAAAGACATTTACCATATGAGGGGGGGGGGGATATTGATGACAGCTTAATCGTCAAATTCTAAAAAGGAAGACATCAACGAAAAGAATGGCCAGACATAGCCCTCTAGAAGCTGTCACTATTAATTAGGGCAGAAGTCTCCTTTCCCCAGCAAGGTACGGACAGTTGCTTTCTATCTAGATAATATCTAAAAACACTAAGCGGGGAATTCCAATTGTCGTACCACACAACGAGAGGAGAGAATGAGGGAGAAAGGAGGGGGGACCGAAAGTGTGTCGCAGCGACCCTTTTCGATAGGCATGGACGCGTGAAGACACAGAGAGGGAGAGGGAGAGCAGGTAAGTATGCCCCACCCTGGCCCTGAGAGAGAGAGAGGGAATGGAGAAATGGGCTGAAGAAAGAAAGGGTATGAGTTGTACGTTTTTCGTTTTTGTTGGTTGAAACGAGAAGACGTTACGGGCAGTTAAAAATTGGAATTCGCCCAAGACGGACGTGCCGACCAGGCGTGCGAACGCGCTCTCGTTCGGGACGGCAGGACTATGAGACTCCCCCCCACACACACACACCGTTTTCAGTAGACAAGTTACAACTTAATTAACATCTGGGAAATCGTAAATAGAGGATGCACAGAGAGACGAGATGGTTAGTAAACAAAGCCATTATCGAAAAACAGACTTTGAGTTAAAGTTTAAAACCAATTGTTTCTCTTGTTAAATAATTATTGCTTACAAAAAGACCTAACCGAGTTTGTTGACTTATTCCTGTTGTCAGTTTGTTGTTTGAGTAACCTTGCCTTCACAGAATCACGAGATCGTCATTCATCCGACCGGAGGAGTTCGACATCTTCTTTTGGCCACTAAGACGATCATAGCCAGAGAGGGTGTTCACAGTCTGGAAGGATTCCTGCGCCGAGGACGGTTCTCATTACATTTGATGCCGTCGCCAGAGGAAGGAGCGTGTGGGGTACCCCGTTATACAGAGAATTTTTACCATTAGTAACCAGCAGAGTGTTACCACTCTCGACCAAAGGAAGAGTCTATCAGGTATGTGTACGCAGTGTGTTGATGTATGGAAGTGAAACTTGACCAGTGAGTGTTGAGCACATGTGTTGCATGGAGAGAAATGATATGAGAATGATACGATGGAGGTGTAATGTGAGTCTTAAAGACAGGCTTAGTTCTGATGATCTCAAAGGAAGATGAAATTTGGACAGTATAGGGAGATGTGTGCAGAACAAGAGGCTTCGATTCTATGGTCACGTTGAAAGAATGGATGAGAGTTCTTTGGTTAGTAGATGTAGAACAGTTGATGTATCATGGTCAGCCCACAGGAGAAGGCCACGGAAAACATGGGAGGAAGTAATAAGAATGAACTTGTGAGAAAGAGAGATAAATAAAAACTAGGTCAGAGATAGGTTAGTTTGGAAGACAATTTCTAAAAGCCATCCAACACATGCCATTATGTAAACCGGACGTTAAACCAAATATGATGATGATGATAAGGCGTATCTATTCAATCTGCGTGTTAACGATAAAAATGTTATTTTAAATTTATGGTGGTGTTGTTGCAAGGGCGTTTACCCTGGTTGGGTTGAGCAGGCTTCTTCTCTAGCCTGCACTACATCCCGAACCATGGCAGCCGATACACAACGTTCCTGAGCAAGGTTGTATGAGATAGCTAACCAATTGCGATTCCATCGTTGAAGGCCGACCACCTGTGGACATGAGAGCTCAGCCAAATCTTCCTTGATAGCTGTTGTCCACTGATACACTTGCGCCACTCACGCAGAGAAGTAGGAAGAATTATTTCATAAATTGATTATTTCTCTGGGCGACAAGCTGCAGGCCCAAACCATCAAAGACATTGCTTCAACAGGAAATATGGCGGAGATTTTGGTGGAGAACAGCAGTTGGGACATGGTCGGCATGCTGGCAACACATGGTACGACTGAGACAGTCATTGTCAAAAACGTCCAACTTCTGCCGATCAAAGATCCTCAGCGGCCATGTCTCGCAACCATAGAGGAGGACTGATCCGACGACAGATTGGAAGACACATTTTTTTTATTGAGACCTGACAGATTTGCAAAATCGATATTTTAAACTTCTGACAGACTTTCATATTGATGGATAGATGTGTAGTTTGTGACTTTTAGCCGGACACATACACACTTATAACTTTCCCTTATAATAGACTAGCAGAGTTACCCGGCATTGCCCAGGGCAAAAGTGTAACATAACTTCTTTCTCTCTCTCTCTTTCCTCCTCCCCTGTTTTCCACCACCCACCTCTTTCTTCTCTCCCCAGCCCATTCCTCTCTCCGGACACATACACACAACTCATGTCGGCATAAGGGAATTAACTCTGTGAAAAAAAATCAGAGTTACTTCCCATTAGTTAGTGACTGCAAAACAGCCTCCTCCCCCCAACAAAATCTTCACCAGTTTAGGGTCAAAAGAATGAATTTTTTGGGGGGGATTTTAGATATTATTCAACCGGGGCAACGCTCATCAAGAAAATACCAAGTTTGTTTTGTAGTTTATTTTTAACATTTAGCTGGACATCTGCCCTTTATATAATAGATTAGCAGGGTTACCTATCATTGCCCGGGGCATGAATAACAAAATAGAAGAGTAAAAAAATAGTGTGTAAAAAACCTCTCTACCTCTCTCTTTCTCTCTCTCTTTCCCTGCCTATATTTCTCTCCTTCTTCCCCTATCTTCTACCCCCTCTCCAATCAAGAAGAATTTCACCAACTCTGACCGAAGACAGAACAGATACTACACTTTGATACTAGTCCAAAGGCCAAGAAAGTGTATTTTAGTTAGAGTTTCAGACCAAAGGTCGGGAAAAAGAAAAAATTTTAATTTTAAAATAAAAACGACCTCCCACCTCCGATTGATTTTGCTCCTGGTGATCCACAATAGAATGAATATTAAAAAACAAAAAGTGACAATCTATCCTGTCCAAAGCAATGCTGATAAAGAATATATCAGTTTTGACTTTTAGATTTGCATTGTCTGGGATTCATTATGTTCAGACGTATTTAGTAAATATTTCTGTTCTGTAACCTCACCTTTTTTATGTTCAGTATCTAAGCTAAAAATGATCCTGATTTGATTTCAGAAGAACGGAGCAAGGCGTAGAAAGAAAAAGAATGAAGTGAACCTTTGCTTTTGTTCATAAAGAAAAGAATGAGAAAATGTCATGTAAACCTTGAATGAAAAATACAAACGAGTAAGAAACACTAAAATCCACTAAGGGAAATAAATCCTATTCTTTTAGTAAGAGTTATTCCCTTAGAAGGTGGGCTCCCTCTTGCGGGCTAGAAAACTTCTTATACCTGCAAGAATCCTATATCTCTATGAAGCCACCATTCGCCCATGGATGGAATATTGTTGCCACATCTGGGTTAGTACAAAAGACAGACAGACAGACAGACAGACAGACAGTCAGTCTCTCTCTCTCTCTCTCTCTCACACACAGGGTCCAAAAAGAGTCTCTAAACTAATAGGGCCCGCGTTGTCTACCAAGATCCAGCTCCTGTCCCATCGCCGCATGTACCTGTTTTACATGTACCTCCACGAAATGTGCTCTAAAAAACTTACTGTACTTGTACCCCTCCTAACACAAATACCCCTGACCAACCCGACTAGCAGCAAAATCCCACCCCTTTGCTGTAGAGGTCTCAAGATACCGAAAAACTTTCTATTCAACTAGCTTCTTTCCTTAGACCGCCTGCTATTGAAATTCCTTTTCTGCTTCCTGTTTCCCATACTGTACCACCATGCAGAAATTTAAATATAATGTGAACAAATATCTTGCTGCACAACTCTACTTAGAATACCCCGATAAATCTGGCCCCTAATAACAATAACCCACACGTCGCAGTGGCAATATGGCTTTTTTGGAGTGAAAAATAATAAATAATACCTCGAATGCGGCAACCAACCTAAGAATACTAAGCAGCCACATGAAAACTGCAACAAAAAGTACAAAAACATGGAAGGAACACCACATGAAACCAAGGGAACTGAAACTGTTAGAAATCTTATAAACTGTCAGCCCCCCCCCCCCCCCCCCGAAAAAAAGGTATCAGCCTCGGCTGATACCACACAAAATAATAGTGACGGGTCGAGGAGGATGGAAAGACCGAGACGGGAGAGCACTAACCAGACCTCCACTGGAATAATGTGAAGAGTACTTGGACCTTGGGGAGGTTTATTGCCACCCAAATCTCAGAGAAGGCCAATTGTCGTTGCCAGCGAGAAATCAATGGCAATTGGCTGTTGCAATAACGCAAAGTTATTTGCAATAGTTATTGAAAGAGGTGGACAGCATTGGAAATCAGG